>OX940962.1:20689037-20939581 GCA_954870475.1 Euphrasia confusa
CAGGAGTGGCCAACGCCAAAGAGCATTGGAGATGTCCGGAGCTTCCATGGATTGGCCAGCTTTTATCGACGGTTTGTGCCTAATTTCAGCAGTATGGCGGCACCTTTAACCACTGTGATCAAGAAGAACGTGGAGTTCAAGTGGGGAAAGGCACAAGACGAGGCCTTTCAGAATTTGAAGGACAAGCTGACACACGCCCCGGTATTATCTCTTCCTAACTTTTCTAAATCTTTTGAGATTGAATGTGATGCTTCTGGAATTGGTATTGGTGCAGTGTTGATGCAAGAACGTCGTCCGATAGCCTACTTCAGCGAGAAGCTAAATGGAGCTACGTTGAACTATCCGACGTATGACAAGGAGTTGTATGCCCTGGTGAGAGCTCTTCAGACGTGGCAGCACTATCTCTGGCCTCGGGAGTTCATCATTCACACCGACCATGAATCGTTGAAGCACCTCAAGGGGCAGAACAAGCTGAACAAGCGCCATGCGAGATGGATGGAGTTCATTGAGACGTTTCCTTACGTCATCAAATACAAGCAAGGTAAGGAGAATGTGGTGGCTGATGCCCTTTCTCGGAGGTATGCTCTAATTTCGACTTTGGATGCTAAGTTACTTGGTTTTGAGCATATTAAGGGTCTATATGAGCATGATGATGATTTTGGTGAGATTTTTAGAGCATGTGAACATACTGCTAGTGGGGATTATTTTAGGCATGATGATTTTCTCTTTAGGAAAAATAAATTGTGTGTGCCTAAATGCTCCTTACGTGATTTATTGTTGCTTGAATCTCATGGTGGGGGATTAATGGGACATTTTGGTATTGCTAAGACTTTGGCTGTTCTGCATGAGCATTTCTTTTGGCCTCATATGAAACGTGATGTTGAAAGAATTTGTGGTCGATGTATTACTTGTAAACAGGCTAAGTCTAGAGTTAGTTCCCATGGTTTGTACACGCCTTTGCCTATTCCTACATCACCTTGGATTGACATTTCTACGGATTTTGTGATGGGATTACCTAGGACTAAGCGAGGTAGTGATTCTATCTTTGTGGTAGTTGATCGTTTCTCTAAGATGGCTCATTTCATTCCATGTCATAAAACTGATGATGCATCACATGTGGCTGGTTTATTCTTTAGAGAAATTGTTAGATTGCATGGCATGCCTAGGACTATTGTGTCGGACAGGGATTCTAAGTTTCTTAGTTATTTTTGGAAGACATTGTGGTGTAAGCTAGGTACGAAATTGCTTTTCTCTACTACTTGTCATCCCCAGACTGATGGTCAAACTGAGGTAGTAAATAAGACTTTGTCTACTTTACTACGTGCTATTATTAAAAAGAACATTAAGTCTTGGGAAGAGTGTTTGCCTCATGTAGAGTTTGCATATAATCGTTGTGTTCATTCTGCTACTAAATTTTCGCCTTTTGAGATTGTGTATGGTTTTAATCCCTTGACTCCTTTGGATTTATCTCCATTACCTGTGCATGAGCATACTGACCTTGATGGCCAGAAAAGGGCTGATTTTGTGAAACAGATACACGAGACGGCAAGGATGAACATCGAGAGGCGAACCAAGCAATATGCCGAGCAAGCGAACAAGGGACGTCGCAAAGTAGTGTTTGAGTCTGGTGATTGGGTGTGGTTGCATATGCGCAAGGAGAGGTTTCCATTGCAGCGCCGATCGAAGTTACTTCCTCGTGGCGATGGACCATTCCAAGTGTTGGAGCGTATCAACGACAACGCCTACAAACTGGACCTCCCAGGTGAGTACAATGTTAGTGCTACTTTCAATGTTACTGACTTGAGTTTGTTCGATGCAGGTGACGACTTGGATTTGAGGACAAATCCTTTTCAAGAGGAGGGGAATGATGCAGCCCCAGAGTCGTCCATGTTACAAGACCCGGTGCATGTTCCAGCTGGACCAGTGACGCGCTCGAGAGCTAAGAAGTTCAAGGCAAGCTTGTTGGCATTGATCGAGGAAGTATGGGCGCAAGAGCTATTGAAGAAACCCATCGGTGATGTGGAGAAGCCGAGCATTATCAATATGATTTCATACGAGGAGGCCGAACCAACCGAAGGTGATGAGTTTCAAGTTGTAACCATGAAGAAGAAGCTGGAACGGAGGTCAGACGAGAGCCGAGGACGCGCCGCGAATTTCAGCCAGGAAATTGGCCTAATGTCGGCCGACACCAAGAATGCACTACCAAAATGTCGGCCGACATCTTCACAAAAGGCGTGGGACTTACAGCAGGGTGAAACCGCGCCCGAAGGATGAACCCGCGGACGAAGGTCCAATGTCGGCCGACATCCTCCTTAGTGTAAATCAATGTCGGCCGACATTGAGTTCAGAAACGTGATATTTTTGGAAATCGCGGACGTGACTTTGATTTCAGCGTTTTTTAGTCCTTTTCCTCATGTTTTTAGGTTTGCCTATATATAAAGGTTGTGGAGACTTTATAGAACACAACTTTGATCATAATTAATTTAATTCGTGAGTTTTATTCTCTCATCTTTTTCGTTCTCTTTTCGATTGTGCCAAAAGAGATCAACCGACGAATCAACGGAGCATACATACTTCGTTCGTGTGTCTTCATCATCACCAAGTAGCTGCGTCAATTCCGTTTTGGGGGTTAGGTTTTTCAATCTAATCAATTCAACGAATTAGGTTCAGAAGTTTGGGGATTTCCATCTATCCAGGTATCCGAAACCCGAATTTCGTGTTCTTCATATCAATTCAATTATCTATCCAACGAGGTACGTATCAAACTTTTAACACTTTTTCACTCATTACTCTAAATGCCCCAAAATCGTCCGCTTTTTGAAGTCAAAATTTTGGGTTCCGAATAGCCATTTTGACACCATTACTACTAGAAACATTGATTTTTATTGTGGAAATAAGGTTTTACCAAGAACTTTTAACACTTTTTCACTCATTACTCTAAATGCCCCAAAATCGTCAGTTTTTTGAAGTCAAAATTTTGGGTTCCGAATAGCCATTTCGACACCATTACTACTAGAAACATTGATTTGTATTGTGGAAATAAGGTTTTACCAAGAACTTTTAACACTTTTTCACTCATTACTCTAAATGCCCAAAAATCGTCAGTTTTTTGAAGTCAAAATTTTGGGTTCCGAATAGCCAATTCGACACCATTACTACTAGAAACACTGATTTGTATTGTGGAAATAAGGTTTTACCAAGAACTTTTAACACTTTTTCACTCATTACTCTGAATGCCCCAAAATCGTCCGCTTTTTGAAGTCAAAATTCTGGGTTCCGAATAGCCAATTCGACACCATTACTACTAGAAACATTGATTTGTATTGTGGAAATAAGGTTTTACCAAGAACTTTTAACACTTTTTCACTCATTACTCTAAATTCCCCAAAATCGTCCGCTTTTTGAAGTCAAAATTTTGGGTTCCGAATAGCCATTTTGACACCATTACTACTAGAAACATTGATTTGTATTGTGGAAATAAGGTTTTACCAAGAACTTTTAACACTTTTTCACTCATTACTCTAAATGCCCCAAAATCGTCAGTTTTTTGAAGTCAAAATTTTGGGTTCCGAATAGCCATTTTGACACCATTACTACTAGAAACATTGATTTGTATTGTGGAAATAAGGTTTTACCAAGAACTTTTAAAACTTTTTCACTCATTACTCTGAATGCCCCAATATCGTCCGCTTTTTGAAGTCAAAATTTTGGGTTCCGAATAGCCAATTCGACACCATTACTACTAGAAACATAGATTTGTATTGTGGAAATAAGGTTTTACCAAGAACTTTTAACACTTTTTCAGTCATTACTCTAAATGCCCCAAAATTGTCCGCTTTTTGAAGTCAAAATTTTGGGTTCCGAATAGCCAATTTGACACCATTACTACTAGAATCATTGATTTGTATTGTGGAAATAAGGTTTTACCAAGAACTTTTAACACTTTTTCACTCATTACTCTAAATGCCCCAAAATCGTCCGCTTTTTGAAGTCAAAATTTTGGGTTCCGAATAGCCAATTCGACACCATTACTACTAGAAACATAGATTTGTATTGTGGAAATAAGGTTTTACCAAGAACTTTTAACACTTTTTCACTCATTACTCTAAATTCCCCAAAATCGTCCGCTTTTTGAAGTCAAAATTTTGGGTTCCGAATAGCCATTTTGACACCATTACTACTAGAAACATTGATTTGTATTGTGGAAATAAGGTTTTACCAAGAACTTTTAACACTTTTTCACTCATTACTCTAAATGCCCCAAAATCGTCCGCTTTTTGAAGTCAAAATTTTGGGTTCCGAATAGCCAATTTGACACCATTACTACTAGAAACATTGATTTGTATTTTGGAAATAAGGTTTTACCAAGAACTTTTAACACTTTTTCACTCATTACTCTAAATGCCCCAAAATCGTCCGCTTTTTGAAGTCAAAATTTTGGATTTCGAATAGCCAATTTGACACCATTACTACTAGAAACATTGATTTGTATTGTGGAAATAAGGTTTTACCAATAACTGTTAACACTTTTTCACTCATTACTCTAAATGCCCCAAAATCGTCCGCTTTTTGAAGTCAAAATTTTGGATTTCGAATAGCCAATTTGACACCATTACTACTAGAAACATTGATTTGTATTGTGGAAATAAGGTTTTACCAATAACTTTTAACACTTTTTCACTCATTACTCTAAATGCCCCAAAATCGTCCGCTTTTTGAAGTCAAAATTTTGGGTTCCGAATAGCCAATTTGACACCATTACTACTAGAAACATTGATTTGTATTGTGGAAATAAGGTTTTACCAAGAACTTTTAACACTTTTTTACTCATTACTCTAAATGCCCCAAAATCGTCCGCTTTTTGAAGTAAAAATTTTGGGTTCCGAATAGCCATTTTGACACCATTACTACTAGAAACATTGATTTGTATTGTGGAAATAAGGTTTTACCAAGAACTTTTAACACTTTTTCACTCATTACTCTAAATGCCCCAAAATCGTCAATTTTTTGAAGTCAAAATTTTGGGTTCCGAATAGCCAATTCGACACCATTACTACTAGAAACATAGATTTGTATTGTGGAAATAAGGTTTTACCAAGAACTTTTAACACTTTTTCACTCATTACTCTAAATTCCCCAAAATCGTCCGCTTTTTGAAGTCAAAATTTTGGGTTCCGAATAGCCATTTTGACACCATTACTACTAGAAACATTGATTTGTATTGTGGAAATAAGGTTTTACCAAGAACTTTTAACACTTTTTCACTCATTACTCTAAATGCCCCAAAATCGTCCGCTTTTTGAAGTCAAAATTTTGGGTTCCGAATAGCCAATTTGACACCATTACTACTAGAAACATTGATTTGTATTTTGGAAATAAGGTTTTACCAAGAACTTTTAACACTTTTTCACTCATTACTCTAAATGCCCCAAAATCGTCCGCTTTTTGAAGTCAAAATTTTGGATTTCGAATAGCCAATTTGACACCATTACTACTAGAAACATTGATTTGTATTGTGGAAATAAGGTTTTACCAATAACTGTTAACACTTTTTCACTCATTACTCTAAATGCCCCAAAATCGTCCGCTTTTTGAAGTCAAAATTTTGGATTTCGAATAGCCAATTTGACACCATTACTACTAGAAACATTGATTTGTATTGTGGAAATAAGGTTTTACCAATAACTTTTAACACTTTTTCACTCATTACTCTAAATGCCCCAAAATCGTCCGCTTTTTGAAGTCAAAATTTTGGGTTCCGAATAGCCAATTTGACACCATTACTACTAGAAACATTGATTTGTATTGTGGAAATAAGGTTTTACCAAGAACTTTTAACACTTTTTCACTCATTACTCTAAATGCCCCAAAATCGTCCGCTTTTTGAAGTAAAAATTTTGGGTTCCGAATAGCCATTTTGACACCATTACTACTAGAAACATTGATTTGTATTGTGGAAATAAGGTTTTACCAAGAACTTTTAACACTTTTTCACTCATTACTCTAAATGCCCCAAAATCGTCAATTTTTTGAAGTCAAAATTTTGGGTTCCGAATAGCCAATTCGACACCATTACTACTACTAGAAACACTGATTTGTATTCTGGAAATAAGGTTTTACCAAGAACTTTTAACACTTTTTCACTCATTACTCTAAATGCCCCAAAATCGTCCGCTTTTTGAAGTCAAAATTTTGGGTTCCGAATAGCCAATTTGACACCATTACTACTAGAAACATTGATTTGTATTGTGGAAATAAGGTTTTACCAAGAACTTTTAACACTTTTTCACTCATTACTCTAAATGCCCCAAAATCGTCCGCTTTTTGAAGTCAAAATTTTGGGTTCCGAATAGCCATTTTGACACCATTACTACTAGAAACATTGATTTGTATTGTGGAAATAAGGTTTTACCAAGAACTTTTAACACTTTTTCACTCATTACTCTAAATGCCCCAAAATCGTCAGTTTTTTGAAGTCAAAATTTTGGGTTCCGAATAGCCAATTCGACACCATTACTACTAGAAACACTGATTTGTATTGTGGAAATAAGGTTTTACCAAGAACTTTTAACACTTTTTCACTCATTACTCTGAATGCCCCAAAATCGTCCGCTTTTTGAAGTCAAAATTCTGGGTTCCGAATAGCCAATTCGACACCATTACTACTAGAAACATTGATTTGTATTGTGGAAATAAGGTTTTACCAAGAACTTTTAACACTTTTTCACTCATTACTCTAAATTCCCCAAAATCGTCCGCTTTTTGAAGTCAAAATTTTGGGTTCCGAATAGCCATTTTGACACCATTACTACTAGAAACATTGATTTGTATTGTGGAAATAAGGTTTTACCAAGAACTTTTAACACTTTTTCACTCATTACTCTAAATGCCCCAAAATCGTCCGCTTTTTGAAGTCAAAATTTTGGGTTCCGAATAGCCAATTCGACACCATTACTACTAGAAACATAGATTTGTATTGTGGAAATAAGGTTTTACCAAGAACTTTTAACACTTTTTCACTCATTACTCTAAATTCCCCAAAATCGTCCGCTTTTTGAAGTCAAAATTTTGGGTTCCGAATAGCCATTTTGACACCATTACTACTAGAAACATTGATTTGTATTGTGGAAATAAGGTTTTACCAAGAACTTTTAACACTTTTTCACTCATTACTCTAAATGCCCCAAAATCGTCCGCTTTTTGAAGTCAAAATTTTGGGTTCCGAATAGCCAATTTGACACCATTACTACTAGAAACATTGATTTGTATTTTGGAAATAAGGTTTTACCAAGAACTTTTAACACTTTTTCACTCATTACTCTAAATGCCCCAAAATCGTCCGCTTTTTGAAGTCAAAATTTTGGATTTCGAATAGCCAATTTGACACCATTACTACTAGAAACATTGATTTGTATTGTGGAAATAAGGTTTTACCAATAACTGTTAACACTTTTTCACTCATTACTCTAAATGCCCCAAAATCGTCCGCTTTTTGAAGTCAAAATTTTGGATTTCGAATAGCCAATTTGACACCATTACTACTAGAAACATTGATTTGTATTGTGGAAATAAGGTTTTACCAATAACTTTTAACACTTTTTCACTCATTACTCTAAATGCCCCAAAATCGTCAGTTTTTTGAAGTCAAAATTTTGGGTTCCGAATAGCCATTTTGACACCATTACTACTAGAAACATTGATTTGTATTGTGGAAATAAGGTTTTACCAAGAACTTTTAACACTTTTTCACTCATTACTCTGAATGCCCCAAAATCGTCCGCTTTTTGAAGTCAAAATTTTGGGTTCCGAATAGCCAATTCGACACCATTACTACTAGAAACATAGATTTGTATTGTGGAAATAAGGTTTTACCAAGAACTTTTAACACTTTTTCAGTCATTACTCTAAATGCCCCAAAATTGTCCGCTTTTTGAAGTCAAAATTTTGGGTTCCGAATAGCCAATTTGACACCATTACTACTAGAAACATTGATTTGTATTGTCGAAATAAGGTTTTACCAAGAACTTTTAACACTTTTTCACTCATTACTCTAAATGCCCCAAAATCGTCCGCTTTTTGAAGTCAAAATTTTGGGTTCCGAATAGCCATTTTGACACCATTACTACTAGAAACATTGATTTGTATTGTGGAAATAAGGTTTTACCAAGAACTTTTAACACTTTTTCACTCATTACTCTAAATGCCCCAAAATCGTCAGTTTTTTGAAGTCAAAATTTTGGGTTCCGAATAGCCATTTCGACACCATTACTACTAGAAACATTGATTTGTATTGTGGAAATAAGGTTTTACCAAGAACTTTTAACACTTTTTCACTCATTACTCTAAATGCCCCAAAATTTTCAGTTTTTTGAAGTCAAAATTTTGGGTTCCGAATAGCCATTTCGACACCATTACTACTAGAAACACTGATTTGTATTGTGGAAATAAGGTTTTACCAAGAACTTTTAACACTTTTTCACTCATTACTCTAAATTCCCCAAAATCGTCCGCTTTTTGAAGTCAAAATTTTGGGTTCCGAATAGCCATTTTGACACCATTACTACTAGAAACATTGATTTGTATTGTGGAAATAAGGTTTTACCAAGAACTTTTAACACTTTTTCACTCATTACTCTAAATGCCCCAAAATCGTCAGTTTTTTGAAGTCAAAATTTTGGGTTCCGAATAGCCATTTTGACACCATTACTACTAGAAACATTGATTTGTATTGTGGAAATAAGGTTTTACCAAGAACTTTTAACACTTTTTCACTCATTACTCTGAATGCCCCAAAATCGTCCGCTTTTTGAAGTCAAAATTTTGGGTTCCGAATAGCCAATTCGACACCATTACTACTAGAAACATAGATTTGTATTGTGGAAATAAGGTTTTACCAAGAACTTTTAACACTTTTTCAGTCATTACTCTAAATGCCCCAAAATTGTCCGCTTTTTGAAGTCAAAATTTTGGGTTCCGAATAGCCAATTTGACACCATTACTACTAGAAACATAGATTTGTATTGTGGAAATAAGGTTTTACCAAGAACTTTTAACACTTTTTCAGTCATTACTCTAAATGCCCCAAAATTGTCCGCTTTTTGAAGTCAAAATTTTGGGTTCCGAATAGCCAATTTGACACCATTACTACTAGAAACATTGATTTGTATTGTCGAAATAAGGTTTTACCAAGAACTTTTAACACTTTTTCACTCATTACTCTAAATGCCCCAAAATCGTCCGCTTTTTGAAGTCAAAATTTTGGGTTCCGAATAGCCATTTTGACACCATTACTACTAGAAACATTGATTTGTATTGTGGAAATAAGGTTTTACCAAGAACTTTTAACACTTTTTCACTCATTACTCTAAATGCCCCAAAATCGTCCGCTTTTTGAAGTCAAAATTTTGGGTTCCGAATAGCCAATTTGACACCATTACTACTAGAAACATTGATTTGTATTTTGGAAATAAGGTTTTACCAAGAACTTTTAACACTTTTTCACTCATTACTCTAAATGCCCCAAAATCGTCCGCTTTTTGAAGTCAAAATTTTGGATTTCGAATAGCCAATTTGACACCATTACTACTAGAAACATTGATTTGTATTGTGGAAATAAGGTTTTACCAATAACTGTTAACACTTTTTCACTCATTACTCTAAATGCCCCAAAATCGTCCGCTTTTTGAAGTCAAAATTTTGGATTTCGAATAGCCAATTTGACACCATTACTACTAGAAACATTGATTTGTATTGTGGAAATAAGGTTTTACCAATAACTTTTAACACTTTTTCACTCATTACTCTAAATGCCCCAAAATCGTCAGTTTTTTGAAGTCAAAATTTTGGGTTCCGAATAGCCATTTTGACACCATTACTACTAGAAACATTGATTTGTATTGTGGAAATAAGGTTTTACCAAGAACTTTTAACACTTTTTCACTCATTACTCTGAATGCCCCAAAATCGTCCGCTTTTTGAAGTCAAAATTTTGGGTTCCGAATAGCCAATTCGACACCATTACTACTAGAAACATAGATTTGTATTGTGGAAATAAGGTTTTACCAAGAACTTTTAACACTTTTTCAGTCATTACTCTAAATGCCCCAAAATTGTCCGCTTTTTGAAGTCAAAATTTTGGGTTCCGAATAGCCAATTTGACACCATTACTACTAGAAACATTGATTTGTATTGTCGAAATAAGGTTTTACCAAGAACTTTTAACACTTTTTCACTCATTACTCTAAATGCCCCAAAATCGTCCGCTTTTTGAAGTCAAAATTTTGGGTTCCGAATAGCCATTTTGACACCATTACTACTAGAAACATTGATTTGTATTGTGGAAATAAGGTTTTACCAAGAACTTTTAACACTTTTTCACTCATTACTCTAAATGCCCCAAAATCGTCAGTTTTTTGAAGTCAAAATTTTGGGTTCCGAATAGCCATTTCGACACCATTACTACTAGAAACATTGATTTGTATTGTGGAAATAAGGTTTTACCAAGAACTTTTAACACTTTTTCACTCATTACTCTAAATGCCCCAAAATTTTCAGTTTTTTGAAGTCAAAATTTTGGGTTCCGAATAGCCATTTCGACACCATTACTACTAGAAACACTGATTTGTATTGTGGAAATAAGGTTTTACCAAGAACTTTTAACACTTTTTCACTCATTACTCTAAATGCCCCAAAATCGTCCGCTTTTTGAAGTCAAAATTTTGGGTTCCGAATAGCCAATTTGACACCATTACTACTAGAAACATTGATTTGTAATCTGGAAATAAGGTTTTACCAAGAACTTTTAACACTTTTTCACTCATTACTCTAAATGCCCCAAAATCGTCCGCTTTTTGAAGTCAAAATTTTGGGTTCCGAATAGCCATTTCGACACCATTACTACTAGAAACATTGATTTGTATTGTGGAAATAAGGTTTTACCAAGAACTTTTAACACTTTTTCACTCATTACTCTAAATGCCCCAAAATCGTCAGTTTTTTGAAGTCAAAATTTTGGGTTCCGAATAGCCAATTCGACACCATTACTACTAGAAACACTGATTTGTATTGTGGAAATAAGGTTTTACCAAGAACTTTTAACACTTTTTCACTCATTACTCTAAATGCCCCAAAATCGTCCGCTTTTTGAAGTCAAAATTTTGGGTTCCGAATAGCCAATTTGACACCATTACTACTAGAAACATTGATTTGTATTGTGGAAATAAGGTTTTACCAAGAACTTTTAACACTTTTTCACTCATTACTCTAAATGCCCCAAAATCGTCCGCTTTTTGAAGTCAAAATTTTGGGTTCCGAATAGCCAATTTGACACCATTACTACTAGAAACATTGATTTGTATTGTGGAAATAAGGTTTTACCAAGAACTTTTAACACTTTTTCACTCATTACTCTGAATGCCCCAAAATCGTCCGCTTTTTGAAGTCAAAATTCTGGGTTCCGAATAGCCAATTCGACACCATTACTACTAGAAACATTGATTTGTATTGTGGAAATAAGGTTTTACCAAGAACTTTTAACACTTTTTCACTCATTACTCTAAATGCCCCAAAATCGTCAGTTTTTTGAAGTCAAAATTTTGGGTTCCGAATAGCCAATTCGACACCATTACTACTAGAAACACTGATTTGTATTGTGGAAATAAGGTTTTACCAAGAACTTTTAACACTTTTTCACTCATTACTCTAAATGCCCCAAAATCGTCCGCTTTTTGAAGTCAAAATTTTGGGTTCCGAATAGCCAATTTGACACCATTACTACTAGAAACATTGATTTGTATTGTGGAAATAAGGTTTTACCAAGAACTTTTAACACTTTTTCACTCATTACTCTAAATGCCCCAAAATCGTCCGCTTTTTGAAGTCAAAATTTTGGGTTCCGAATAGCCATTTTGACACCATTACTACTAGAAACATTGATTTGTATTGTGGAAATAAGGTTTTACCAAGAACTTTTAACACTTTTTCACTCATTACTCTAAATGCCCCAAAATCGTCCGCTTTTTGAAGTCAAAATTTTGGGTTCCGAATAGCCATTTTGACACCATTACTACTAGAAACATTGATTTGTATTGTGGAAATAAGGTTTTACCAAGAACTTTTAACACTTTTTCACTCATTACTCTAAATGCCCCAAAATCGTCAATTTTTTGAAGTCAAAATTTTGGGTTCCGAATAGCCAATTCGACACCATTACTACTCGAAACATTGATTTGTATTGTGGAAATAAGGTTTTACCAAGAACTTTTAACACTTTTTCACTCATTACTCTAAATGCCCCAAAATCGTCCGCTTTTTGAAGTCAAAATTTTGGGTTCCGAATAGCCAATTTGACACCATTACTACTAGAAACATTGATTTGTATTGTGGAAATAAGGTTTTACCAAGAACTTTTAACACTTTTTCACTCATTACTCTAAATGCCCCAAAATCGTCCGCTTTTTGAAGTCAAAATTTTGGGTTCCGAATAGCCATTTTGACACCATTACTACTAGAAACATTGATTTGTATTGTGGAAATAAGGTTTTACCAAGAACTTTTAACACTTTTTCACTCATTACTCTAAATGCCCCAAAATCGTCAGTTTTTTGAAGTCAAAATTTTGGGTTCCAAATAGCCATTTCGACACCATTACTACTAGAAACACTGATTTGTATTGTGGAAATAAGGTTTTACCAAGAACTTTTAAAACTTTTTCACTCATTACTCTAAATGCCCCAAAATCGTCAGTTTTTTGAAGTCAAAATTTTGGGTTCCGAATAGCCAATTCGACACCATTACTACTAGAAACACTGATTTGTATTGTGGAAATAAGGTTTTACCAAGAACTTTTAACACTTTTTCACTCATTACTCTAAATGCCCCAAAATAGTCCGCTTTTTGAAGTCAAAATTCTGGGTTCCGAATAGCCATTTTGACACCATTACTACTAGAAACATTGATTTGTATTGTGGAAATAAGGTTTTACCAAGAACTTTTAACACTTTTTCACTCATTACTCTAAATGCCCCAAAATCGTCCGCTTTTTGAAGTCAAAATTTTGGGTTCCGAATAGCCATTTTGACACCATTACTACTAGAAACATTGATTTGTATTGTGGAAATAAGGTTTTACCAAGAACTTTTAACACTTTTTCACTCATTACTCTAAATGCCCAAAAATCGTCAGTTTTTTGAAGTCAAAATTTTGGGTTCCGAATAGCCAATTTGACACCATTACTACTAGAAACATTGATTTGTATTGTGGAAATAAGGTTTTACCAAGAACTTTTAACACTTTTTCACTCATTACTCTAAATGCCCCAAAATCGTCCGCTTTTTGAAGTCAAAATTTTGGGTTCCGAATAGCCAATTCGACACCATTACTACTAGAAACATAGATTTGTATTGTGGAAATAAGGTTTTACCAAGAACTTTTAACACTTTTTCACTCATTACTCTAAATTCCCCAAAATCGTCCGCTTTTTGAAGTCAAAATTTTGGGTTCCGAATAGCCATTTTGACACCATTACTACTAGAAACATTGATTTGTATTGTGGAAATAAGGTTTTACCAAGAACTTTTAACACTTTTTCACTCATTACTCTAAATGCCCCAAAATCGTCCGCTTTTTGAAGTCAAAATTTTGGGTTCCGAATAGCCAATTTGACACCATTACTACTAGAAACATTGATTTGTATTTTGGAAATAAGGTTTTACCAAGAACTTTTAACACTTTTTCACTCATTACTCTAAATGCCCCAAAATCGTCCGCTTTTTGAAGTCAAAATTTTGGATTTCGAATAGCCAATTTGACACCATTACTACTAGAAACATTGATTTGTATTGTGGAAATAAGGTTTTACCAATAACTGTTAACACTTTTTCACTCATTACTCTAAATGCCCCAAAATCGTCCGCTTTTTGAAGTCAAAATTTTGGATTTCGAATAGCCAATTTGACACCATTACTACTAGAAACATTGATTTGTATTGTGGAAATAAGGTTTTACCAATAACTTTTAACACTTTTTCACTCATTACTCTAAATGCCCCAAAATTGTCCGCTTTTTGAAGTCAAAATTTTGGGTTCCGAATAGCCAATTTGACACCATTACTACTAGAAACATTGATTTGTATTGTGGAAATAAGGTTTTACCAAGAACTTTTAACACTTTTTCACTCATTACTCTAAATGCCCCAAAATCGTCCGCTTTTTGAAGTAAAAATTTTGGGTTCCGAATAGCCATTTTGACACCATTACTACTAGAAACATTGATTTGTATTGTGGAAATAAGGTTTTACCAAGAACTTTTAACACTTTTTCACTCATTACTCTAAATGCCCCAAAATCGTCAGTTTTTTGAAGTCAAAATTTTGGGTTCCGAATAGCCAATTCGACACCATTACTACTAGAAACACTGATTTGTATTGTGGAAATAAGGTTTTACCAAGAACTTTTAACACTTTTTCACTCATTACTCTAAATGCCCCAAAATCGTCCGCTTTTTGAAGTCAAAATTTTGGGTTCCGAATAGCCAATTTGACACCATTAGTACTAGAAACATTGATTTGTATTGTGGAAATAAGGTTTTACCAAGAACTTTTAACACTTTTTCACTCATTACTCTAAATGCCCCAAAATCGTCCGCTTTTTGAAGTCAAAATTTAGGGTTCCGAATAGCCATTTTGACACCATTACTACTAGAAACATTGATTTGTATTGTGGAAATAAGGTTTTACCAAGAACTTTTAACACTTTTTCACTCATTACTCTAAATGCCCCAAAATCGTCAGTTTTTTGAAATCAAAATTTTGGGTTCCAAATAGCCATTTCGACACCATTACTACTAGAAACACTGATTTGTATTGTGGAAATAAGGTTTTACCAAGAACTTTAAAACTTTTTCACTCATTACTCTAAATGCCCCAAAATCGTCAGTTTTTTGAAGTCAAAATTTTGGGTTCCGAATAGCCAATTCGACACCATTACTACTAGAAACACTGATTTGTATTGTGGAAATAAGGTTTTACCAAGAACTTTTAACACTTTTTCACTCATTACTCTAAATGCCCCAAAATCGTCCGCTTTTTGAAGTCAAAATTCTGGGTTCCGAATAGCCATTTTGACACCATTACTACTAGAAACATTGATTTGTATTGTGGAAATAAGGTTTTACCAAGAACTTTTAACACTTTTTCACTCATTACTCTAAATGCCCCAAAATCGTCCGCTTTTTGAAGTCAAAATTTTGGGTTCCGAATAGCCATTTTGACACCATTACTACTAGAAACATTGATTTGTATTGTGGAAATAAGGTTTTACCAAGAACTTTTAACACTTTTTCACTCATTACTCTAAATGCCCAAAAATCGTCAGTTTTTTGAAGTCAAAATTTTGGGTTCCGAATAGCCATTTTGACACCATTACTACTAGAAACATTGATTTGTATTGTGGGAATAAGGTTTTACCAAGAAGTTTTAACACTTTTTCACTCATTACTCTGAATGCCCCAAAATCGTCCGCTTTTTGAAGTCAAAATTTTGGGTTCCGAATAGCCAATTCGACACCATTACTACTAGAAACATAGATTTGTATTGTGGAAATAAGGTTTTACCAAGAACTTTTAACACTTTTTCACTCATTACTCTAAATGCCCCAAAATCGTCCGCTTTTTGAAGTCAAAATTTTGGGTTCCGAATAGCCATTTTGACACCATTACTACTAGAAACATTGATTTGTATTGTGGAAATAAGGTTTTACCAAGAACTTTTAACACTTTTTCACTCATTACTCTAAATGCCCCAAAATCGTCAGTTTTTTGAAGTCAAAATTTTGGGTTCCGAATAGCCATTTTGACACCATTACTACTAGAAACATTGATTTGTATTGTGGAAATAAGGTTTTACCAAGAACTTTTAACACTTTTTCACTCATTACTCTGAATGCCCCAAAATCGTCCGCTTTTTGAAGTCAAAATTTTGGGTTCCGAATAGCCAATTCGACACCATTACTACTAGAAACATAGATTTGTATTGTGGAAATAAGGTTTTACCAAGAACTTTTAACACTTTTTCAGTAATTACTCTAAATGCCCCAAAATTGTCCGCTTTTTGAAGTCAAAATTTTGGGTTCCGAATAGCCAATTTGACACCATTACTACTAGAAACATTGATTTGTATTGTCGAAATAAGGTTTTACCAAGAACTTTTAACACTTTTTCACTCATTACTCTAAATGCCCCAAAATCGTCCGCTTTTTGAAGTCAAAATTTTGGGTTCCGAATAGCCATTTTGACACCATTACTACTAGAAACATTGATTTGTATTGTAGAAATAAGGTTTTACCAAGAACTTTTAACACTTTTTCACTCATTACTCTAAATGCCCCAAAATCGTCAGTTTTTTGAAGTCAAAATTTTGGGTTCCGAATAGCCATTTCGACACCATTACTACTAGAAACATTGATTTGTATTGTGGAAATAAGGTTTTACCAAGAACTTTTAACACTTTTTCACTCATTACTCTGAATGCCCCAAAATCGTCCGCTTTTTGAAGTCAAAATTTTGGGTTCCGAATAGCCAATTCGACACCATTACTACTAGAAACATAGATTTGTATTGTGGAAATAAGGTTTTACCAAGAACTTTTAACACTTTTTCAGTAATTACTCTAAATGCCCCAAAATTGTCCGCTTTTTGAAGTCAAAATTTTGGGTTCCGAATAGCCAATTTGACACCATTACTACTAGAAACATTGATTTGTATTGTCGAAATAAGGTTTTACCAAGAACTTTTAACACTTTTTCACTCATTACTCTAAATGCCCCAAAATCGTCCGCTTTTTGAAGTCAAAATTTTGGGTTCCGAATAGCCAATTTGACACCATTTCTACTAGAAACATTGATTTGTATTGTGGAAATAAGGTTTTACCAAGAACTTTTAACACTTTTTCACTCATTACTCTAAATGCCCCAAAATCGTCCGCTTTTTGAAGTCAAAATTTTGGGTTCCGAATAGCCATTTTGACACCATTACTACTAGAAACATTGATTTGTATTGTGGAAATAAGGTTTTACCAAGAACTTTTAACACT
The DNA here is from genome assembly GCA_954870475.1 of Euphrasia confusa. Classification (NCBI taxonomy): domain Eukaryota; kingdom Viridiplantae; phylum Streptophyta; class Magnoliopsida; order Lamiales; family Orobanchaceae; genus Euphrasia; species Euphrasia confusa. The sequence continues at coordinate 20,706,124 of OX940962.1, forward strand.
TTTTCACTCATTACTCTAAATGCCCCAAAATCGTCAGTTTTTTGAAGTCAAAATTTTGGGTTCCGAATAGCCATTTCGACACCATTACTACTAGAAACATTGATTTGTATTGTGGAAATAAGGTTTTACCAAGAACTTTTAACACTTTTTCACTCATTACTCTGAATGCCCCAAAATCGTCCGCTTTTTGAAGTCAAAATTTTGGGTTCCGAATAGCCAATTCGACACCATTACTACTAGAAACATAGATTTGTATTGTGGAAATAAGGTTTTACCAAGAACTTTTAACACTTTTTCAGTAATTACTCTAAATGCCCCAAAATTGTCCGCTTTTTGAAGTCAAAATTTTGGGTTCCGAATAGCCAATTTGACACCATTACTACTAGAAACATTGATTTGTATTGTCGAAATAAGGTTTTACCAAGAACTTTTAACACTTTTTCACTCATTACTCTAAATCCCCCAAAATCGTCCGCTTTTTGAAGTCAAAATTTTGGGTTCCGAATAGCCAATTTGACACCATTTCTACTAGAAACATTGATTTGTATTGTGGAAATAAGGTTTTACCAAGAACTTTTAACACTTTTTCACTCATTACTCTAAATGCCCCAAAATCGTCAGTTTTTTGAAGTCAAAATTTTGGGTTCCGAATAGCCATTTCGACACCATTACTACTAGAAACATTGATTTGTATTGTGGAAATAAGGTTTTACCAAGAACTTTTAACACTTTTTCACTCATTACTCTAAATGCCCCAAAATCGTCCGCTTTTTGAAGTTAAAATTTTGGGTTCCGAATAGCCAATTTGACACCATTACTACTGGAAACATTGATTTGTATTGGGGAAATAAGGTTTTACCAAGAACTTTTAACACTTTTTCACTCATTACTCTTAATGCCCCAAAATCGTCCGCTTTTTTAAGTCAAAATTTTGGGTTCCGAATAGCCAATTCGACACCATTACTACTAGAAACATAGATTTGTATTGTGGAAATAAGGTTTTACCCAGAACTTTTAACACTTTTTCACTCATTACTCTAAATGCCCCAAAATCGTCCGCTTTTTGAAGTCAAAATTTTGGGTTCCGAATAGCCAATTTGACACCATTACTACTAGAAACATTGATTTGTATTGTGGAAATAAGGTTTTACCAAGAACTTTTAACACTTTTTCACTCATTACTCTAAATGCCCCAAAATCGTCCGCTTTTTGAAGTCAAAATTTTGGGTTCCGAATAGCCATTTTGACACCATTACTACTAGAAACATAGATTTGTATTGTGGAAATAAGGTTTTACCAAGAACTTTTAACACTTTTTCACTCATTACTCTAAATGCCCCAAAATCGTCCGCTTTTTGAAGTCAAAATTTTGGGTTCCGAATAGCCATTTTGACACCATTACTACTAGAAACATTGATTTGTATTGTGGAAATAAGGTTTTACCAAGAACTTTTAACACTTTTTCACTCATTACTCTAAATGCCCCAAAATCGTCAGTTTTTTGAAGTCAAAATTTTGGGTTCCGAATAGCCATTTTGACACCATTACTACTAGAAACATTGATTTGTATTGTGGAAATAAGGTTTTACCAAGAACTTTTAACACTTTTTCACTCATTACTCTGAATGCCCCAAAATCGTCCGCTTTTTGAAGTCAAAATTTTGGGTTCCGAATAGCCAATTCGACACCATTACTACTAGAAACATAGATTTGTATTGTGGAAATAAGGTTTTACCAAGAACTTTTAACACTTTTTCAGTAATTACTCTAAATGCCCCAAAATTGTCCGCTTTTTGAAGTCAAAATTTTGGGTTCCGAATAGCCAATTTGACACCATTACTACTAGAAACATTGATTTGTATTGTCGAAATAAGGTTTTACCAAGAACTTTTAACACTTTTTCACTCATTACTCTAAATGCCCCAAAATCGTCCGCTTTTTGAAGTCAAAATTTTGGGTTCCGAATAGCCATTTTGACACCATTACTACTAGAAACATTGATTTGTATTGTGGAAATAAGGTTTTACCAAGAACTTTTAACACTTTTTCACTCATTACTCTAAATGCCCCAAAATCGTCAGTTTTTTGAAGTCAAAATTTTGGGTTCCGAATAGCCATTTCGACACCATTACTACTAGAAACATTGATTTGTATTGTGGAAATAAGGTTTTACCAAGAACTTTTAACACTTTTTCACTCATTACTCTGAATGCCCCAAAATCGTCCGCTTTTTGAAGTCAAAATTTTGGGTTCCGAATAGCCAATTCGACACCATTACTACTAGAAACATAGATTTGTATTGTGGAAATAAGGTTTTACCAAGAACTTTTAACACTTTTTCAGTAATTACTCTAAATGCCCCAAAATTGTCCGCTTTTTGAAGTCAAAATTTTGGGTTCCGAATAGCCAATTTGACACCATTACTACTAGAAACATTGATTTGTATTGTCGAAATAAGGTTTTACCAAGAACTTTTAACACTTTTTCACTCATTACTCTAAATGCCCCAAAATCGTCCGCTTTTTGAAGTCAAAATTTTGGGTTCCGAATAGCCAATTTGACACCATTTCTACTAGAAACATTGATTTGTATTGTGGAAATAAGGTTTTACCAAGAACTTTTAACACTTTTTCACTCATTACTCTAAATGCCCCAAAATCGTCCGCTTTTTGAAGTCAAAATTTTGGGTTCCGAATAGCCATTTTGACACCATTACTACTAGAAACATTGATTTGTATTGTGGAAATAAGGTTTTACCAAGAACTTTTAACACTTTTTCAGTAATTACTCTAAATGCCCCAAAATTGTCCGCTTTTTGAAGTCAAAATTTTGGGTTCCGAATAGCCAATTTGACACCATTACTACTAGAAACATTGATTTGTATTGTCGAAATAAGGTTTTACCAAGAACTTTTAACACTTTTTCACTCATTACTCTAAATGCCCCAAAATCGTCCGCTTTTTGAAGTCAAAATTTTGGGTTCCGAATAGCCATTTTGACACCATTACTACTAGAAACATTGATTTGTATTGTGGAAATAAGGTTTTACCAAGAACTTTTAACACTTTTTCACTCATTACTCTAAATGCCCCAAAATCGTCAGTTTTTTGAAGTCAAAATTTTGGGTTCCGAATAGCCATTTCGACACCATTACTACTAGAAACATTGATTTGTATTGTGGAAATAAGGTTTTACCAAGAACTTTTAACACTTTTTCACTCATTACTCTGAATGCCCCAAAATCGTCCGCTTTTTGAAGTCAAAATTTTGGGTTCCGAATAGCCAATTCGACACCATTACTACTAGAAACATAGATTTGTATTGTGGAAATAAGGTTTTACCAAGAACTTTTAACACTTTTTCAGTAATTACTCTAAATGCCCCAAAATTGTCCGCTTTTTGAAGTCAAAATTTTGGGTTCCGAATAGCCAATTTGACACCATTACTACTAGAAACATTGATTTGTATTGTCGAAATAAGGTTTTACCAAGAACTTTTAACACTTTTTCACTCATTACTCTAAATGCCCCAAAATCGTCCGCTTTTTGAAGTCAAAATTTTGGGTTCCGAATAGCCAATTTGACACCATTTCTACTAGAAACATTGATTTGTATTGTGGAAATAAGGTTTTACCAAGAACTTTTAACACTTTTTCACTCATTACTCTAAATGCCCCAAAATCGTCCGCTTTTTGAAGTCAAAATTTTGGGTTCCGAATAGCCATTTTGACACCATTACTACTAGAAACATTGATTTGTATTGTGGAAATAAGGTTTTACCAAGAACTTTTAACACTTTTTCACTCATTACTCTAAATGCCCCAAAATCGTCAGTTTTTTGAAGTCAAAATTTTGGGTTCCGAATAGCCATTTCGACACCATTACTACTAGAAACATTGATTTGTATTGTGGAAATAAGGTTTTACCAAGAACTTTTAACACTTTTTCACTCATTACTCTGAATGCCCCAAAATCGTCCGCTTTTTGAAGTCAAAATTTTGGGTTCCGAATAGCCAATTCGACACCATTACTACTAGAAACATAGATTTGTATTGTGGAAATAAGGTTTTACCAAGAACTTTTAACACTTTTTCAGTAATTACTCTAAATGCCCCAAAATTGTCCGCTTTTTGAAGTCAAAATTTTGGGTTCCGAATAGCCAATTTGACACCATTACTACTAGAAACATTGATTTGTATTGTCGAAATAAGGTTTTACCAAGAACTTTTAACACTTTTTCACTCATTACTCTAAATGCCCCAAAATCGTCCGCTTTTTGAAGTCAAAATTTTGGGTTCCGAATAGCCAATTTGACACCATTTCTACTAGAAACATTGATTTGTATTGTGGAAATAAGGTTTTACCAAGAACTTTTAACACTTTTTCACTCATTACTCTAAATGCCCCAAAATCGTCAGTTTTTTGAAGTCAAAATTTTGGGTTCCGAATAGCCATTTCGACACCATTACTACTAGAAACATTGATTTGTATTGTGGAAATAAGGTTTTACCAAGAACTTTTAACACTTTTTCACTCATTACTCTAAATGCCCCAAAATCGTCCGCTTTTTGAAGTTAAAATTTTGGGTTCCGAATAGCCAATTTGACACCATTACTACTGGAAACATTGATTTGTATTGGGGAAATAAGGTTTTACCAAGAACTTTTAACACTTTTTCACTCATTACTCTTAATGCCCCAAAATCGTCCGCTTTTTTAAGTCAAAATTTTGGGTTCCGAATAGCCAATTCGACACCATTACTACTAGAAACATAGATTTGTATTGTGGAAATAAGGTTTTACCCAGAACTTTTAACACTTTTTCACTCATTACTCTAAATGCCCCAAAATCGTCCGCTTTTTGAAGTCAAAATTTTGGGTTCCGAATAGCCAATTTGACACCATTACTACTAGAAACATTGATTTGTATTGTGGAAATAAGGTTTTACCAAGAACTTTTAACACTTTTTCACTCATTACTCTAAATGCCCCAAAATCGTCCGCTTTTTGAAGTCAAAATTTTGGGTTCCGAATAGCCATTTTGACACCATTACTACTAGAAACATAGATTTGTATTGTGGAAATAAGGTTTTACCAAGAACTTTTAACACTTTTTCACTCATTACTCTAAATGCCCCAAAATCGTCCGCTTTTTGAAGTCAAAATTTTGGGTTCCGAATAGCCATTTTGACACCATTACTACTAGAAACATTGATTTGTATTGTGGAAATAAGGTTTTACCAAGAACTTTTAACACTTTTTCACTCATTACTCTAAATGCCCCAAAATCGTCAGTTTTTTGAAGTCAAAATTTTGGGTTCCGAATAGCCATTTCGACACCATTACTACTAGAAACATTGATTTGTATTGTGGAAATAAGGTTTTACCAAGAACTTTTAACACTTTTTCACTCATTACTCTGAATGCCCCAAAATCGTCCGCTTTTTGAAGTCAAAATTTTGGGTTCCGAATAGCCAATTCGACACCATTACTACTAGAAACATAGATTTGTATTGTGGAAATAAGGTTTTACCAAGAACTTTTAACACTTTTTCAGTAATTACTCTAAATGCCCCAAAATTGTCCGCTTTTTGAAGTCAAAATTTTGGGTTCCGAATAGCCAATTTGACACCATTACTACTAGAAACATTGATTTGTATTGTCGAAATAAGGTTTTACCAAGAACTTTTAACACTTTTTCACTCATTACTCTAAATGCCCCAAAATCGTCCGCTTTTTGAAGTCAAAATTTTGGGTTCCGAATAGCCAATTTGACACCATTTCTACTAGAAACATTGATTTGTATTGTGGAAATAAGGTTTTACCAAGAACTTTTAACACTTTTTCACTCATTACTCTAAATGCCCCAAAATCGTCAGTTTTTTGAAGTCAAAATTTTGGGTTCCGAATAGCCATTTCGACACCATTACTACTAGAAACATTGATTTGTATTGTGGAAATAAGGTTTTACCAAGAACTTTTAACACTTTTTCACTCATTACTCTAAATGCCCCAAAATCGTCAGTTTTTTGAAGTCAAAATTTTGGGTTCCGAATAGCCAATTCGACACCATTACTACTAGAAACACTGATTTGTATTGTGGAAATAAGGTTTTACCAAGAACTTTTAACACTTTTTCACTCATTACTCTAAATGCCCCAAAATCGTCCGCTTTTTGAAGTCAAAATTTTGGGTTCCGAATAGCCATTTTGACACCATTACTACTAGAAACATTGATTTGTATTGTGGAAAAAAGGTTTTACCAAGAACTTTTAACACTTTTTCACTCATTACTCTAAATATCCCAAAATCGTCCGTTTTTTGAAGTCAAAATTTTGGGTGCCGAATAGCCAATTTGACACCATTACTACTAGAAACATTGATTTGTATTGTGGAAATATGGTTTTACCAAGAACTTTTAACACTTTTTCACTCATTACTCTAAATGCCCCAAAATCGTCCGCTTTTTGAAGTCAAAATTTTGGGTGCCGAATAGCCAATTTGACACCATTACTACTAGAAACATTGATCTGTATTGTGGAAATATGGTTTTACCAATAACTTTTAACACTTTTTCACTCATTACTCTAAATGCCCCAAAATCGTCCGCTTTTTGAAGTCAAAATTTTGGGTTTCGAATAGCCAATTTGACACCATTACTACTAGAAACATTGATTTGTATTGTGGAAATAAGGTTTTACCAAGAACTTTTAACACTTTTTCACTCATTACTCTAAATGCCCCAAAATCGTCCGCTTTTTGAAGTTAAAATTTTGGGTTCCGAATAGCCAATTTGACACCATTACTACTGGAAACATTGATTTGTATTGGGGAAATAAGGTTTTACCAAGAACTTTTAACACTTTTTCACTCATTACTCTTAATGCCCCAAAATCGTCCGCTTTTTTAAGTCAAAATTTTGGGTTCCGAATAGCCAATTCGACACCATTACTACTAGAAACATAGATTTGTATTGTGGAAATAAGGTTTTACCCAGAACTTTTAACACTTTTTCACTCATTACTCTAAATGCCCCAAAATCGTCCGCTTTTTGAAGTCAAAATTTTGGGTTCCGAATAGCCAATTTGACACCATTACTACTAGAAACATTGATTTGTATTGTGGAAATAAGGTTTTACCAAGAACTTTTAACACTTTTTCACTCATTACTCTAAATGCCCCAAAATCGTCCGCTTTTTGAAGTCAAAATTTTGGGTTCCGAATAGCCATTTTGACACCATTACTACTAGAAACATTGATTTGTATTGTGGAAATAAGGTTTTACCAAGAACTTTTAACACTTTTTCACTCATTACTGTAAATGCCCTAAAATCGTCCGCTTTTTGAAGTCAAAATTTTGGGTTCCGAATAGCCAATTTGACACCATTACTACTAGAAACATTGATTTGTATTGTGGAAATAAGGTTTTACCAAGAACTTTTAACACTTTTTCACTCATTACTCTAAATGCCCCAAAATCGTCCGCTTTTTGAAGTCAAAATTTTGGGTTCCGAATAGCCATTTTGACACCATTACTACTAGAAACATTGATTTGTATTGTGGAAATAAGGTTTTACCAAGAACTTTTAACACTTTTTCACTCATTACTCTAAATGCCCAAAAATCGTCAGTTTTTTGAAGACAAAATTTTGGGTTCCGAATAGCCATTTTGACACCATTACTACTAGAAACATTGATTTGTATTGTGGGAATAAGGTTTTACCAAGAACTTTTAACACTTTTTCACTCATTACTCTGAATGCCCCAAAATCGTCCGCTTTTTGAAGTCAAAATTTTGGGTTCCGAATAGCCAATTCGACACCATTACTACTAGAAACATAGATTTGCATTGTGGAAATAAGGTTTTACCAAGAACTTTTAACACTTTTTCACTCATTACTCTAAATGCCCCAAAATCGTCCGCTTTTTGAAGTCAAAATTTTGGGTTCCGAATAGCCATTTTGACACCATTACTACTAGAAACATTGATTTGTATTGTGGAAATAAGGTTTTACCAAGAACTTTTAACACTTTTTCACTCATTACTCTAAATGCCCCAAAATCGTCAGTTTTTTGAAGTCAAAATTTTGGGTTCCGAATAGCCATTTTGACACCATTACTACTAGAAACATTGATTTGTATTGTGGAAATAAGGTTTTACCAAGAACTTTTAACACTTTTTCACTCATTACTCTGAATGCCCCAAAATCGTCCGCTTTTTGAAGTCAAAATTTTGGGTTCCGAATAGCCAATTCGACACCATTACTACTAGAAACATAGATTTGTATTGTGGAAATAAGGTTTTACCAAGAACTTTTAACACTTTTTCAGTAATTACTCTAAATGCCCCAAAATTGTCCGCTTTTTGAAGTCAAAATTTTGGGTTCCGAATAGCCAATTTGACACCATTACTACTAGAAACATTGATTTGTATTGTCGAAATAAGGTTTTACCAAGAACTTTTAACACTTTTTCACTCATTACTCTAAATGCCCCAAAATCGTCCGCTTTTTGAAGTCAAAATTTTGGGTTCCGAATAGCCATTTTGACACCATTACTACTAGAAACATTGATTTGTATTGTGGAAATAAGGTTTTACCAAGAACTTTTAACACTTTTTCACTCATTACTCTAAATGCCCCAAAATCGTCAGTTTTTTGAAGTCAAAATTTTGGGTTCCGAATAGCCATTTCGACACCATTACTACTAGAAACATTGATTTGTATTGTGGAAATAAGGTTTTACCAAGAACTTTTAACACTTTTTCGCTCATTACTCTAAATGCCCCAAAATTTTCAGTTTTTTGAAGTCAAAATTTTGGGTTCCGAATAGCCAATTCGACACCATTACTACTAGAAACACTGATTTGTATTGTGGAAATAAGGTTTTACCAAGAACTTTTAACACTTTTTCACTCATTACTCTAAATGCCCCAAAATCGTCCGCTTTTTGAAGTCAAAATTTTGGGTTCCGAATAGCCAATTCGACACCATTACTACTAGAAACACTGATTTGTATTGTGGAAATAAGGTTTTACCAAGAACTTTTAACACTTTTTCACTCATTACTCTAAATGCCCCAAAATCGTCCGCTTTTTGAAGTCAAAATTTTGGGTTCCGAATAGCCAATTTGACACCATTTCTACTAGAAACATTGATTTGTATTGTGGAAATAAGGTTTTACCAAGAACTTTTAACACTTTTTCACTCATTACTCTAAATGCCCCAAAATCGTCAGTTTTTTGAAGTCAAAATTTTGGGTTCCGAATAGCCATTTCGACACCATTACTACTAGAAACATTGATTTGTATTGTGGAAATAAGGTTTTACCAAGAACTTTTAACACTTTTTCACTCATTACTCTAAATGCCCCAAAATCGTCAGTTTTTTGAAGTCAAAATTTTGGGTTCCGAATAGCCAATTCGACACCATTACTACTAGAAACACTGATTTGTATTGTCGAAATAAGGTTTTACCAAGAACTTTTAACACTTTTTCACTCATTACTCTAAATGCCCCAAAATCGTCCGCTTTTTGAAGTCAAAATTTTGGGTTCCGAATAGCCAATTTGACACCATTACTACTAGAAACATTGATTTGTATTGTGGAAATAAGGTTTTACCAAGAACTTTTAACACTTTTTCACTCATTACTCTAAATGCCCCAAAATCGTCCGCTTTTTGAAGTCAAAATTTTGGGTTCCGAATAGCCATTTTGACACCATTACTACTAGAAACATTGATTTGTATTGTGGAAATAAGGTTTTACCAAGAACTTTTAACACTTTTTCACTCATTACTCTAAATGCCCCAAAATCGTCCGCTTTTTGAAGTCAAAATTTTGGGTTCCGAATAGCCATTTTGACACCATTACTACTAGAAACATTGATTTGTATTGTGGAAATAAGGTTTTACCAAGAACTTTTAACACTTTTTCACTCATTACTCTGAATGCCCCAAAATCGTCCGCTTTTTGAAGTCAAAATTTTGGGTTCCGAATAGCCAATTCGACACCATTACTACTAGAAACATAGATTTGTATTGTGGAAATAAGGTTTTACCAAGAACTTTTAACACTTTTTCAGTAATTACTCTAAATGCCCCAAAATTGTCCGCTTTTTGAAGTCAAAATTTTGGGTTCCGAATAGCCAATTCGACACCATTACTACTAGAAACATTGATTTGTATTGTGGAAATAAGGTTTTACCAAGAACTTTTAACACTTTTTCACTCATTACTCTAAATGCCCCAAAATCGTCCGCTTTTTGAAGTCAAAATTTTGGGTTCCGAATAGCCAATTCGACACCATTACTACTAGAAACATAGATTTGTATTGTGGAAATAAGGTTTTACCAAGAACTTTTAACACTTTTTCAGTAATTACTCTAAATGCCCCAAAATTGTCCGCTTTTTGAAGTCAAAATTTTGGGTTCCGAATAGCCAATTTGACACCATTACTACTAGAAACATTGATTTGTATTGTCGAAATAAGGTTTTACCAAGAACTTTTAACACTTTTTCACTCATTACTCTAAATGCCCCAAAATCGTCCGCTTTTTGAAGTCAAAATTTTGGGTTCCGAATAGCCATTTTGACACCATTACTACTAGAAACATTGATTTGTATTGTGGAAATAAGGTTTTACCAAGAACTTTTAACACTTTTTCACTCATTACTCTAAATGCCCCAAAATCGTCAGTTTTTTGAAGTCAAAATTTTGGGTTCCGAATAGCCATTTCGACACCATTACTACTAGAAACATTGATTTGTATTGTGGAAATAAGGTTTTACCAAGAACTTTTAACACTTTTTCGCTCATTACTCTAAATGCCCCAAAATTTTCAGTTTTTTGAAGTCAAAATTTTGGGTTCCGAATAGCCAATTCGACACCATTACTACTAGAAACACTGATTTGTATTGTGGAAATAAGGTTTTACCAAGAACTTTTAACACTTTTTCACTCATTACTCTAAATGCCCCAAAATCGTCCGCTTTTTGAAGTCAAAATTTTGGGTTCCGAATAGCCAATTCGACACCATTACTACTAGAAACACTGATTTGTATTGTGGAAATAAGGTTTTACCAAGAACTTTTAACACTTTTTCACTCATTACTCTAAATGCCCCAAAATCGTCCGCTTTTTGAAGTCAAAATTTTGGGTTCCGAATAGCCAATTTGACACCATTTCTACTAGAAACATTGATTTGTATTGTGGAAATAAGGTTTTACCAAGAACTTTTAACACTTTTTCACTCATTACTCTAAATGCCCCAAAATCGTCAGTTTTTTGAAGTCAAAATTTTGGGTTCCGAATAGCCATTTCGACACCATTACTACTAGAAACATTGATTTGTATTGTGGAAATAAGGTTTTACCAAGAACTTTTAACACTTTTTCACTCATTACTCTAAATGCCCCAAAATCGTCAGTTTTTTGAAGTCAAAATTTTGGGTTCCGAATAGCCAATTCGACACCATTACTACTAGAAACACTGATTTGTATTGTCGAAATAAGGTTTTACCAAGAACTTTTAACACTTTTTCACTCATTACTCTAAATGCCCCAAAATCGTCCGCTTTTTGAAGTCAAAATTTTGGGTTCCGAATAGCCAATTTGACACCATTACTACTAGAAACATTGATTTGTATTGTGGAAATAAGGTTTTACCAAGAACTTTTAACACTTTTTCACTCATTACTCTAAATGCCCCAAAATCGTCCGCTTTTTGAAGTCAAAATTTTGGGTTCCGAATAGCCATTTTGACACCATTACTACTAGAAACATTGATTTGTATTGTGGAAATAAGGTTTTACCAAGAACTTTTAACACTTTTTCACTCATTACTCTAAATGCCCCAAAATCGTCCGCTTTTTGAAGTCAAAATTTTGGGTTCCGAATAGCCATTTTGACACCATTACTACTAGAAACATTGATTTGTATTGTGGAAATAAGGTTTTACCAAGAACTTTTAACACTTTTTCACTCATTACTCTGAATGCCCCAAAATCGTCCGCTTTTTGAAGTCAAAATTTTGGGTTCCGAATAGCCAATTCGACACCATTACTACTAGAAACATAGATTTGTATTGTGGAAATAAGGTTTTACCAAGAACTTTTAACACTTTTTCAGTAATTACTCTAAATGCCCCAAAATTGTCCGCTTTTTGAAGTCAAAATTTTGGGTTCCGAATAGCCAATTTGACACCATTACTACTAGAAACATTGATTTGTATTGTCGAAATAAGGTTTTACCAAGAACTTTTAACACTTTTTCACTCATTACTCTAAATGCCCCAAAATCGTCCGCTTTTTGAAGTCAAAATTTTGGGTTCCGAATAGCCATTTTGACACCATTACTACTAGAAACATTGATTTGTATTGTGGAAATAAGGTTTTACCAAGAACTTTTAACACTTTTTCACTCATTACTCTAAATGCCCCAAAATCGTCAGTTTTTTGAAGTCAAAATTTTGGGTTCCGAATAGCCATTTCGACACCATTACTACTAGAAACATTGATTTGTATTGTGGAAATAAGGTTTTACCAAGAACTTTTAACACTTTTTCACTCATTACTCTAAATGCCCCAAAATTTTCAGTTTTTTGAAGTCAAAATTTTGGGTTCCGAATAGCCAATTCGACACCATTACTACTAGAAACACTGATTTGTATTGTGGAAATAAGGTTTTACCAAGAACTTTTAACACTTTTTCACTCATTACTCTAAATGCCCCAAAATCGTCCGCTTTTTGAAGTCAAAATTTTGGGTTCCGAATAGCCAATTTGACACCATTACTACTAGAAACACTGATTTGTATTGTGGAAATAAGGTTTTACCAAGAACTTTTAACACTTTTTCACTCATTACTCTAAATGCCCCAAAATCGTCCGCTTTTTGAAGTCAAAATTTTGGGTTCCGAATAGCCAATTTGACACCATTTCTACTAGAAACATTGATTTGTATTGTGGAAATAAGGTTTTACCAAGAACTTTTAACACTTTTTCACTCATTACTCTAAATGCCCCAAAATCGTCAGTTTTTTGAAGTCAAAATTTTGGGTTCCGAATAGCCATTTCGACACCATTACTACTAGAAACATTGATTTGTATTGTGGAAATAAGGTTTTACCAAGAACTTTTAACACTTTTTCACTCATTACTCTAAATGCCCCAAAATCGTCAGTTTTTTGAAGTCAAAATTTTGGGTTCCGAATAGCCAATTCGACACCATTACTACTAGAAACACTGATTTGTATTGTGGAAATAAGGTTTTACCAAGAACTTTTAACACTTTTTCACTCATTACTCTAAATGCCCCAAAATCGTCCGCTTTTTGAAGTCAAAATTTTGGGTTCCGAATAGCCATTTTGACACCATTACTACTAGAAAAATTGATTTGTATTGTGGAAAAAAGGTTTTACCAAGAACTTTTAACACTTTTTCACTCATTACTCTAAATATCCCAAAATCGTCCGTTTTTTGAAGTCAAAATTTTGGGTGCCGAATAGCCAATTTGACACCATTACTACTAGAAACATTGATTTGTATTGTGGAAATATGGTTTTACCAAGAACTTTTAACACTTTTTCACTCATTACTCTAAATGCCCCAAAATCGTCCGCTTTTTGAAGTCAAAATTTTGGGTTTCGAATAGCCAATTTGACACCATTACTACTAGAAACATTGATTTGTATTGTGGAAATAAGGTTTTACCAAGAACTTTTAACACTTTTTCACTCATTACTCTAAATGCCCCAAAATCGTCCGCTTTTTGAAGTTAAAATTTTGGGTTCCGAATAGCCAATTTGACACCATTACTACTGGAAACATTGATTTGTATTGGGGAAATAAGGTTTTACCAAGAACTTTTAACACTTTTTCACTCATTACTCTTAATGCCCCAAAATCGTCCGCTTTTTTAAGTCAAAATTTTGGGTTCCGAATAGCCAATTCGACACCATTACTACTAGAAACATAGATTTGTATTGTGGAAATAAGGTTTTACCCAGAACTTTTAACACTTTTTCACTCATTACTCTAAATGCCCCAAAATCGTCCGCTTTTTGAAGTCAAAATTTTGGGTTCCGAATAGCCAATTTGACACCATTACTACTAGAAACATTGATTTGTATTGTGGAAATAAGGTTTTACCAAGAACTTTTAACACTTTTTCACTCATTACTCTAAATGCCCCAAAATCGTCCGCTTTTTGAAGTCAAAATTTTGGGTTCCGAATAGCCATTTTGACACCATTACTACTAGAAACATTGATTTGTATTGTGGAAATAAGGTTTTACCAAGAACTTTTAACACTTTTTCACTCATTACTCTAAATGCCCAAAAATCGTCAGTTTTTTGAAGTCAAAATTTTGGGTCCGAATAGCCATTTTGACACCATTACTACTAGAAACATTGATTTGTATTGTGGGAATAAGGTTTTACCAAGAACTTTTAACACTTTTTCACTCATTACTCTGAATGCCCCAAAATCGTCCGCTTTTTGAAGTCAAAATTTTGGGTTCCGAATAGCCAATTCGACACCATTACTACTAGAAACATAGATTTGTATTGTGGAAATAAGGTTTTACCAAGAACTTTTAACACTTTTTCACTCATTACTCTAAATGCCCCAAAATCGTCCGCTTTTTGAAGTCAAAATTTTGGGTTCCGAATAGCCATTTTGACACCATTACTACTAGAAACATTGATTTGTATTGTGGAAATAAGGTTTTACCAAGAACTTTTAACACTTTTTCACTCATTACTCTAAATGCCCCAAAATCGTCAGTTTTTTGAAGTCAAAATTTTGGGTTCCGAATAGCCATTTTGACACCATTACTACTAGAAACATTGATTTGTATTGTGGAAATAAGGTTTTACCAAGAACTTTTAACACTTTTTCACTCATTACTCTGAATGCCCCAAAATCGTCCGCTTTTTGAAGTCAAAATTTTGGGTTCCGAATAGCCAATTCGACACCATTACTACTAGAAACATAGATTTGTATTGTGGAAATAAGGTTTTACCAAGAACTTTTAACACTTTTTCAGTAATTACTCTAAATGCCCCAAAATTGTCCGCTTTTTGAAGTCAAAATTTTGGGTTCCGAATAGCCAATTTGACACCATTACTACTAGAAACATTGATTTGTATTGTCGAAATAAGGTTTTACCAAGAACTTTTAACACTTTTTCACTCATTACTCTAAATGCCCCAAAATCGTCAGTTTTTTGAAGTCAAAATTTTGGGTTCCGAATAGCCAATTTGACACCATTACTACTAGAAACATTGATTTGTATTGTGGAAATAAGGTTTTACCAAGAACTTTTAACACTTTTTCACTCATTACTGTAAATGCCCTAAAATCGTCCGCTTTTTGAAGTCAAAATTTTGGGTTCCGAATAGCCATTTTGACACCATTACTACTAGAAACATTGATTTGTATTGTGGAAATAAGGTTTTACCAAGAACTTTTAACACTTTTTCACTCATTACTCTAAATGCCCCAAAATCGTCAGTTTTTTGAAGTCAAAATTTTGGGTTCCGAATAGCCATTTCGACACCATTACTACTAGAAACATTGATTTGTATTGTGGAAATAAGGTTTTACCAAGAACTTTTAACACTTTTTCACTCATTACTCTAAATGCCCCAAAATTTTCAGTTTTTTGAAGTCAAAATTTTGGGTTCCGAATAGCCAATTCGACACCATTACTACTAGAAACACTGATTTGTATTGTGGAAATAAGGTTTTACCAAGAACTTTTAACACTTTTTCACTCATTACTCTAAATGCCCCAAAATCGTCCGCTTTTTGAAGTCAAAATTTTGGGTTCCGAATAGCCAATTCGACACCATTACTACTAGAAACACTGATTTGTATTGTGGAAATAAGGTTTTACCAAGAACGTTTAACACTTTTTCACTCATTACTCTAAATGCCCCAAAATCGTCCGCTTTTTGAAGTCAAAATTTTGGGTTCCGAATAGCCAATTTGACACCATTTCTACTAGAAACATTGATTTGTATTGTGGAAATAAGGTTTTACCAAGATCTTTTAACACTTTTTCACTCATTACTCTAAATGCCCCAAAATCGTCAGTTTTTTGAAGTCAAAATTTTGGGTTCCGAATAGCCATTTCGACACCATTACTACTAGAAACATTGATTTGTATTGTGGAAATAAGGTTTTACCAAGAACTTTTTAACACTTTTTCACTCATTACTCTAAATGCCCCAAAATCGTCAGTTTTTTGAAGTCAAAATTTTGGGTTCCGAATAGCCAATTCGACACCATTACTACTAGAAACACTGATTTGTATTGTGGAAATAAGGTTTTACCAAGAACTTTTAACACTTTTTCACTCATTACTCTAAATGCCCCAAAATCGTCCGCTTTTTGATGTCAAAATTTTGGGTTCCGAATAGCCATTTTGACACCATTACTACTAGAAACATTGATTTGTATTGTGGAAAAAAGGTTTTACCAAGAACTTTTAACACTTTTTCACTCATTACTCTAAATATCCCAAAATCGTCCGTTTTTTGAAGTCAAAATTTTGGGTGCCGAATAGCCAATTTGACACCATTACTACTAGAAACATTGATTTGTATTGTGGAAATATGGTTTTACCAAGAACTTTTAACACTTTTTCACTCATTACTCTAAATGCCCCAAAATCGTCCGCTTTTTGAAGTCAAAATTTTGGGTGCCGAATAGCCAATTTGACACCATTACTACTAGAAACATTGATCTGTATTGTGGAAATATGGTTTTACCAATAACTTTTAACACTTTTTCACTCATTACTCTAAATGCCCCAAAATCGTCCGCTTTTTGAAGTCAAAATTTTGGGTTTCGAATAGCCAATTTGACACCATTACTACTAGAAACATTGATTTGTATTGTGGAAATAAGGTTTTACCAAGAACTTTTAACACTTTTTCACTCATTACTCTAAATGCCCCAAAATCGTCCGCTTTTTGAAGTTAAAATTTTGGGTTCCGAATAGCCAATTTGACACCATTACTACTGGAAACATTGATTTGTATTGGGGAAATAAGGTTTTACCAAGAACTTTTAACACTTTTTCACTCATTACTCTTAATGCCCCAAAATCGTCCGCTTTTTTAAGTCAAAATTTTGGGTTCCGAATAGCCAATTCGACACCATTACTACTAGAAACATAGATTTGTATTGTGGAAATAAGGTTTTACCCAGAACTTTTAACACTTTTTCACTCATTACACTAAATGCCCCAAAATCGTCCGCTTTTTGAAGTCAAAATTTTGGGTTCCGAATAGCCAATTTGACACCATTACTACTAGAAACATTGATTTGTATTGTGGAAATAAGGTTTTACCAAGAACTTTTAACACTTTTTCACTCATTACTCTAAATGCCCCAAAATCGTCCGCTTTTTGAAGTCAAAATTTTGGGTTCCGAATAGCCATTTTGACACCATTACTACTAGAAACATTGATTTGTATTGTGGAAATAAGGTTTTACCAAGAACTTTTAACACTTTTTCACTCATTACTCTAAATGCCCCAAAATCGTCAGTTTTTTGAAGTCAAAATTTTGGGTTCCGAATAGCCATTTTGACACCATTACTACTAGAAACATTGATTTGTATAGTGGAAATAAGGTTTTACCAAGAACTTTTAACACTTTTTCACTCATTACTGTAAATGCCCTAAAATCGTCCGCTTTTTGAAGTCAAAATTTTGGGTTCCGAATAGCCAATTTGACACCATTACTACTAGAAACATTGATTTGTATTGTGGAAATAAGGTTTTACCAAGAACTTTTAACACTTTTTCACTCATTACTCTAAATGCCCCAAAATCGTCCGCTTTTTGAAGTCAAAATTTTGGGTTCCGAATAGCCATTTTGACACCATTACTACTAGAAACATTGATTTGTATTGTGGAAATAAGGTTTTACCAAGAACTTTTAACACTTTTTCACTCATTACTCTGAATGCCCCAAAATCGTCCGCTTTTTGAAGTCAAAATTTTGGGTTCCGAATAGCCAATTCGACACCATTACTACTAGAAACATAGATTTGTATTGTGGGAATAAGGTTTTACCAAGAACTTTTAACACTTTTTCACTCATTACTCTAAATGCCCCAAAATCGTCCGCTTTTTGAAGTCAAAATTTTGGGTTCCGAATAGCCAATTCGACACCATTACTACTAGAAACACTGATTTGTATTGTGGAAATAAGGTTTTACCAAGAACTTTTAACACTTTTTCACTCATTACTCTAAATGCCCCAAAATCGTCCGCTTTTTGAAGTCAAAATTTTGGGTTCCGAATAGCCATTTTGACACCATTACTACTAGAAAAATTGATTTGTATTGTGGAAATAAGGTTTTACCAAGAACTTTTAACACTTTTTCACTCATTACTCTAAATATCCCAAAATCGTCCGTTTTTTGAAGTCAAAATTTTGGGTGCCGAATAGCCAATTTGACACCATTACTACTAGAAACATTGATTTGTATTGTGGAAATATGGTTTTACCAAGAACTTTTAACACTTTTTCACTCATTACTCTAAATGCCCCAAAATCGTCCGCTTTTTGAAGTCAAAATTTTGGGTGCCGAATAGCCAATTTGACACCATTACTACTAGAAACATTGATCTGTATTGTGGAAATATGGTTTTACCAATAACTTTTAACACTTTTTCACTCATTACTCTAAATGCCCCAAAATCGTCCGCTTTTTGAAGTCAAAATTTTGGGTTTCGAATAGCCAATTTGACACCATTACTACTAGAAACATTGATTTGTATTGTGGAAATAAGGTTTTACCAAGAACTTTTAACACTTTTTCACTCATTACTCTAAATGCCCCAAAATCGTCCGCTTTTTGAAGTTAAAATTTTGGGTTCCGAATAGCCAATTTGACACCATTACTACTGGAAACATTGATTTGTATTGGGGAAATAAGGTTTTACCAAGAACTTTTAACACTTTTTCACTCATTACTCTTAATGCCCCAAAATCGTCCGCTTTTTTAAGTCAAAATTTTGGGTTCCGAATAGCCAATTCGACACCATTACTACTAGAAACATAGATTTGTATTGTGGAAATAAGGTTTTACCCAGAACTTTTAACACTTTTTCACTCATTACTCTAAATGCCCCAAAATCGTCCGCTTTTTGAAGTCAAAATTTTGGGTTCCGAATAGCCAATTTGACACCATTACTACTAGAAACATTGATTTGTATTGTGGAAATAAGGTTTTACCAAGAACTTTTAACACTTTTTCACTCATTACTCTAAATGCCCCAAAATCGTCCGCTTTTTGAAGTCAAAATTTTGGGTTCCGAATAGCCATTTTGACACCATTACTACTAGAAACATTGATTTGTATTGTGGAAATAAGGTTTTACCAAGAACTTTTAACACTTTTTCACTCATTACTCTAAATGCCCAAAAATCGTCAGTTTTTTGAAGTCAAAATTTTGGGTCCGAATAGCCATTTTGACACCATTACTACTAGAAACATTGATTTGTATTGTGGGAATAAGGTTTTACCAAGAACTTTTAACACTTTTTCACTCATTACTCTGAATGCCCCAAAATCGTCCGCTTTTTGAAGTCAAAATTTTGGGTTCCGAATAGCCAATTCGACACCATTACTACTAGAAACATAGATTTGTATTGTGGAAATAAGGTTTTACCAAGAACTTTTAACACTTTTTCACTCATTACTCTAAATGCCCCAAAATCGTCCGCTTTTTGAAGTCAAAATTTTGGGTTCCGAATAGCCATTTTGACACCATTACTACTAGAAACATTGATTTGTATTGTGGAAATAAGGTTTTACCAAGAACTTTTAACACTTTTTCACTCATTACTCTAAATGCCCCAAAATCGTCAGTTTTTTGAAGTCAAAATTTTGGGTTCCGAATAGCCATTTTGACACCATTACTACTAGAAACATTGATTTGTATTGTGGAAATAAGGTTTTACCAAGAACTTTTAACACTTTTTCACTCATTACTCTGAATGCCCCAAAATCGTCCGCTTTTTGAAGTCAAAATTTTGGGTTCCGAATAGCCAATTCGACACCATTACTACTAGAAACATAGATTTGTATTGTGGAAATAAGGTTTTACCAAGAACTTTTAACACTTTTTCAGTAATTACTCTAAATGCCCCAAAATTGTCCGCTTTTTGAAGTCAAAATTTTGGGTTCCGAATAGCCAATTTGACACCATTACTACTAGAAACATTGATTTGTATTGTCGAAATAAGGTTTTACCAAGAACTTTTAACACTTTTTCACTCATTACTCTAAATGCCCCAAAATCGTCAGTTTTTTGAAGTCAAAATTTTGGGTTCCGAATAGCCAATTTGACACCATTACTACTAGAAACATTGATTTGTATTGTGGAAATAAGGTTTTACCAAGAACTTTTAACACTTTTTCACTCATTACTGTAAATGCCCTAAAATCGTCCGCTTTTTGAAGTCAAAATTTTGGGTTCCGAATAGCCATTTTGACACCATTACTACTAGAAACATTGATTTGTATTGTGGAAATAAGGTTTTACCAAGAACTTTTAACACTTTTTCACTCATTACTCTAAATGCCCCAAAATCGTCAGTTTTTTGAAGTCAAAATTTTGGGTTCCGAATAGCCATTTCGACACCATTACTACTAGAAACATTGATTTGTATTGTGGAAATAAGGTTTTACCAAGAACTTTTAACACTTTTTCACTCATTACTCTAAATGCCCCAAAATTTTCAGTTTTTTGAAGTCAAAATTTTGGGTTCCGAATAGCCAATTCGACACCATTACTACTAGAAACACTGATTTGTATTGTGGAAATAAGGTTTTACCAAGAACTTTTAACACTTTTTCACTCATTACTCTAAATGCCCCAAAATCGTCCGCTTTTTGAAGTCAAAATTTTGGGTTCCGAATAGCCAATTCGACACCATTACTACTAGAAACACTGATTTGTATTGTGGAAATAAGGTTTTACCAAGAACGTTTAACACTTTTTCACTCATTACTCTAAATGCCCCAAAATCGTCCGCTTTTTGAAGTCAAAATTTTGGGTTCCGAATAGCCAATTTGACACCATTTCTACTAGAAACATTGATTTGTATTGTGGAAATAAGGTTTTACCAAGATCTTTTAACACTTTTTCACTCATTACTCTAAATGCCCCAAAATCGTCAGTTTTTTGAAGTCAAAATTTTGGGTTCCGAATAGCCATTTCGACACCATTACTACTAGAAACATTGATTTGTATTGTGGAAATAAGGTTTTACCAAGAACTTTTTAACACTTTTTCACTCATTACTCTAAATGCCCCAAAATCGTCAGTTTTTTGAAGTCAAAATTTTGGGTTCCGAATAGCCAATTCGACACCATTACTACTAGAAACACTGATTTGTATTGTGGAAATAAGGTTTTACCAAGAACTTTTAACACTTTTTCACTCATTACTCTAAATGCCCCAAAATCGTCCGCTTTTTGATGTCAAAATTTTGGGTTCCGAATAGCCATTTTGACACCATTACTACTAGAAACATTGATTTGTATTGTGGAAAAAAGGTTTTACCAAGAACTTTTAACACTTTTTCACTCATTACTCTAAATATCCCAAAATCGTCCGTTTTTTGAAGTCAAAATTTTGGGTGCCGAATAGCCAATTTGACACCATTACTACTAGAAACATTGATTTGTATTGTGGAAATATGGTTTTACCAAGAACTTTTAACACTTTTTCACTCATTACTCTAAATGCCCCAAAATCGTCCGCTTTTTGAAGTCAAAATTTTGGGTGCCGAATAGCCAATTTGACACCATTACTACTAGAAACATTGATCTGTATTGTGGAAATATGGTTTTACCAATAACTTTTAACACTTTTTCACTCATTACTCTAAATGCCCCAAAATCGTCCGCTTTTTGAAGTCAAAATTTTGGGTTTCGAATAGCCAATTTGACACCATTACTACTAGAAACATTGATTTGTATTGTGGAAATAAGGTTTTACCAAGAACTTTTAACACTTTTTCACTCATTACTCTAAATGCCCCAAAATCGTCCGCTTTTTGAAGTTAAAATTTTGGGTTCCGAATAGCCAATTTGACACCATTACTACTGGAAACATTGATTTGTATTGGGGAAATAAGGTTTTACCAAGAACTTTTAACACTTTTTCACTCATTACTCTTAATGCCCCAAAATCGTCCGCTTTTTTAAGTCAAAATTTTGGGTTCCGAATAGCCAATTCGACACCATTACTACTAGAAACATAGATTTGTATTGTGGAAATAAGGTTTTACCCAGAACTTTTAACACTTTTTCACTCATTACACTAAATGCCCCAAAATCGTCCGCTTTTTGAAGTCAAAATTTTGGGTTCCGAATAGCCAATTTGACACCATTACTACTAGAAACATTGATTTGTATTGTGGAAATAAGGTTTTACCAAGAACTTTTAACACTTTTTCACTCATTACTCTAAATGCCCCAAAATCGTCCGCTTTTTGAAGTCAAAATTTTGGGTTCCGAATAGCCATTTTGACACCATTACTACTAGAAACATTGATTTGTATTGTGGAAATAAGGTTTTACCAAGAACTTTTAACACTTTTTCACTCATTACTCTAAATGCCCCAAAATCGTCAGTTTTTTGAAGTCAAAATTTTGGGTTCCGAATAGCCATTTTGACACCATTACTACTAGAAACATTGATTTGTATAGTGGAAATAAGGTTTTACCAAGAACTTTTAACACTTTTTCACTCATTACTGTAAATGCCCTAAAATCGTCCGCTTTTTGAAGTCAAAATTTTGGGTTCCGAATAGCCAATTTGACACCATTACTACTAGAAACATTGATTTGTATTGTGGAAATAAGGTTTTACCAAGAACTTTTAACACTTTTTCACTCATTACTCTAAATGCCCCAAAATCGTCCGCTTTTTGAAGTCAAAATTTTGGGTTCCGAATAGCCATTTTGACACCATTACTACTAGAAACATTGATTTGTATTGTGGAAATAAGGTTTTACCAAGAACTTTTAACACTTTTTCACTCATTACTCTAAATGCCCAAAAATCGTCAGTTTTTTGAAGTCAAAATTTTGGGTCCGAATAGCCATTTTGACACCATTACTACTAGAAACATTGATTTGTATTGTGGGAATAAGGTTTTACCAAGAACTTTTAACACTTTTTCACTCATTACTCTGAATGCCCCAAAATCGTCCGCTTTTTGAAGTCAAAATTTTGGGTTCCGAATAGCCAATTCGACACCATTACTACTAGAAACATAGATTTGTATTGTGGAAATAAGGTTTTACCAAGAACTTTTAACACTTTTTCACTCATTACTCTAAATGCCCCAAAATCGTCCGCTTTTTGAAGTCAAAATTTTGGGTTCCGAATAGCCATTTTGACACCATTACTACTAGAAACATTGATTTGTATTGTGGAAATAAGGTTTTACCAAGTACTTTTAACACTTTTTCACTCATTACTCTAAATGCCCCAAAATCGTCAGTTTTTTGAAGTCAAAATTTTGGGTTCCGAATAGCCATTTTGACACCATTACTACTAGAAACATTGATTTGTATTGTGGAAATAAGGTTTTACCAAGAACTTTTAACACTTTTTCACTCATTACACTGAATGCCCCAAAATCGTCCGCTTTTTGAAGTCAAAATTTTGGGTTCCGAATAGCCAATTCGACACCATTACTACTAGAAACATAGATTTGTATTGTGGAAATAAGGTTTTACCAAGAACTTTTAACACTTTTTCAGTAATTACTCTAAATGCCCCAAAATTGTCCGCTTTTTGAAGTCAAAATTTTGGGTTCCGAATAGCCAATTTGACACCATTACTACTAGAAACATTGATTTGTATTGTCGAAATAAGGTTTTACCAAGAACTTTTAACACTTTTTCACTCATTACTCTAAATGCCCCAAAATCGTCCGCTTTTTGAAGTCAAAATTTTGGGTTCCGAATAGCCATTTTGACACCATTACTACTAGAAACATTGATTTGTATTGTGGAAATAAGGTTTTACCAAGAACTTTTAACACTTTTTCACTCATTACTCTAAATGCCCCAAAATCGTCAGTTTTTTGAAGTCAAAATTTTGGGTTCCGAATAGCCATTTCGACACCATTACTACTAGAAACATTGATTTGTATTGTGGAAATAAGGTTTTACCAAGAACTTTTAACACTTTTTCACTCATTACTCTAAATGCCCCAAAATTTTCAGTTTTTTGAAGTCAAAATTTTGGGTTCCGAATAGCCAATTCGACACCATTACTACTAGAAACACTGATTTGTATTGTGGAAATAAGGTTTTACCAAGAACTTTTAACACTTTTTCACTCATTACTCTAAATGCCCCAAAATCGTCCGCTTTTTGAAGTCAAAATTTTGGGTTCCGAATAGCCAATTCGACACCATTACTACTAGAAACACTGATTTGTATTGTGGAAATAAGGTTTTACCAAGAACTTTTAACACTTTTTCACTCATTACTCTAAATGCCCCAAAATCGTCCGCTTTTTGAAGTCAAAATTTTGGGTTCCGAATAGCCAATTTGACACCATTTCTACTAGAAACATTGATTTGTATTGTGGAAATAAGGTTTTACCAAGATCTTTTAACACTTTTTCACTCATTACTCTAAATGCCCCAAAATCGTCAGTTTTTTGAATTCAAAATTTTGGGTTCCGAATAGCCATTTCGACACCATTACTACTAGAAACATTGATTTGTATTGTGGAAATAAGGTTTTACCAAGAACTTTTAACACTTTTTCACTCATTACTCTAAATGCCCCAAAATCGTCAGTTTTTTGAAGTCAAAATTTTGGGTTCCGAATAGCCAATTCGACACCATTACTACTAGAAACACTGATTTGTATTGTGGAAATAAGGTTTTACCAAGAACTTTTAACACTTTTTCACTCATTACTCTAAATGCCCCAAAATCGTCCGCTTTTTGAAGTCAAAATTTTGGGTTCCGAATAGCCAATTCGACACCATTACTACTAGAAACACTGATTTGTATTGTGGAAATAAGGTTTTACCAAGAACTTTTAACACTTTTTCACTCATTACTCTAAATGCCCCAAAATCGTCCGCTTTTTGAAGTCAAAATTTTGGGTTCCGAATAGCCAATTTGACACCATTTCTACTAGAAACATTGATTTGTATTGTGGAAATAAGGTTTTACCAAGAACTTTTAACACTTTTTCACTCATTACTCTAAATGCCCCAAAATCGTCAGTTTTTTGAAGTCAAAATTTTGGGTTCCGAATAGCCATTTCGACACCATTACTACTAGAAACATTGATTTGTATTGTGGAAATAAGGTTTTACCAAGAACTTTTAACACTTTTTCACTCATTACTCTAAATGCCCCAAAATCGTCCGCTTTTTGATGTCAAAATTTTGGGTTCCGAATAGCCATTTTGACACCATTACTACTAGAAACATTGATTTGTATTGTGGAAAAAAGGTTTTACCAAGAACTTTTAACACTTTTTCACTCATTACTCTAAATATCCCAAAATCGTCCGTTTTTTGAAGTCAAAATTTTGGGTGCCGAATAGCCAATTTGACACCATTACTACTAGAAACATTGATTTGTATTGTGGAAATATGGTTTTACCAAGAACTTTTAACACTTTTTCACTCATTACTCTAAATGCCCCAAAATCGTCCGCTTTTTGAAGTCAAAATTTTGGGTGCCGAATAGCCAATTTGACACCATTACTACTAGAAACATTGATCTGTATTGTGGAAATATGGTTTTACCAATAACTTTTAACACTTTTTCACTCATTACTCTAAATGCCCCAAAATCGTCCGCTTTTTGAAGTCAAAATTTTGGGTTTCGAATAGCCAATTTGACACCATTACTACTAGAAACATTGATTTGTATTGTGGAAATAAGGTTTTACCAAGAACTTTTAACACTTTTTCACTCATTACTCTAAATGCCCCAAAATCGTCCGCTTTTTGAAGTTAAAATTTTGGGTTCCGAATAGCCAATTTGACACCATTACTACTGGAAACATTGATTTGTATTGGGGAAATAAGGTTTTACCAAGAACTTTTAACACTTTTTCACTCATAACTCTTAATGCCCCAAAATCGTCCGCTTTTTTAAGTCAAAATTTTGGGTTCCGAATAGCCAATTCGACACCATTACTACTAGAAACATAGATTTGTATTGTGGAAATAAGGTTTTACCCAGAACTTTTAACACTTTTTCACTCATTACACTAAATGCCCCAAAATCGTCCGCTTTTTGAAGTCAAAATTTTGGGTTCCGAATAGCCAATTTGACACCATTACTACTAGAAACATTGATTTGTATTGTGGAAATAAGGTTTTACCAAGAACTTTTAACACTTTTTCACTCATTACTCTAAATGCCCCAAAATCGTCCGCTTTTTGAAGTCAAAATTTTGGGTTCCGAATAGCCATTTTGACACCATTACTACTAAAAACATTGATTTGTATTGTGGAAATAAGGTTTTACCAAGAACTTTTAACACTTTTTCACTCATTACTCTAAATGCCCCAAAATCGTCAGTTTTTTGAAGTCAAAATTTTGGGTTCCGAATAGCCATTTTGACACCATTACTACTAGAAACATTGATTTGTATTGTGGAAATAAGGTTTTACCAAGAACTTTTAACACTTTTTCACTCATTACTCTGAATGCCCCAAAATCGTCCGCTTTTTGAAGTCAAAATTTTGGGTTCCGAATAGCCAATTCGACACCATTACTACTAGAAACATAGATTTGTATTGTGGAAATAAGGTTTTACCAAGAACTTTTAACACTTTTTCAGTAATTACTCTAAATGCCCCAAAATTGTCCGCTTTTTAAAGTCAAAATTTTGGGTTCCGAATAGCCAATTTGACACCATTACTACTAGAAACATTGATTTGTATTGTCGAAATAAGGTTTTACCAAGAACTTTTAACACTTTTTCACTCATTACTCTAAATGCCCCAAAATCGTCCGCTTTTTGAAGTCAAAATTTTGGGTTCCGAATAGCCATTTTGACACCATTACTACTAGAAACATTGATTTGTATTGTGGAAATAAGGTTTTACCAAGAACTTTTAACACTTTTTCACTCATTACTCTAAATGCCCCAAAATCGTCAGTTTTTTGAAGTCAAAATTTTGGGTTCCGAATAGCCATTTCGACACCATTACTACTAGAAACATTGATTTGTATTGTGGAAATAAGGTTTTACCAAGAACTTTTAACATTTTTTCACTCATTACTCTAAATGCCCCAAAATTTTCAGTTTTTTGAAGTCAAAATTTTGGGTTCCGAATAGCCAATTCGACACCATTACTACTAGAAACACTGATTTGTATTGTGGAAATAAGGTTTTACCAAGAACTTTTAACACTTTTTCACTCATTACTCTAAATGCCCCAAAATCGTCCGCTTTTTGAAGTCAAAATTTTGGGTTCCGAATAGCCAATTCGACACCATTACTACTAGAAACACTGATTTGTATTGTGGAAATAAGGTTTTACCAAGAACTTTTAACACTTTTTCACTCATTACTCTAAATGCCCCAAAATCGTCCGCTTTTTGAAGTCAAAATTTTGGATTTCGAATAGCCAATTTGACACCATTTCTACTAGAAACATTGATTTGTATTGTGGAAATAAGGTTTTACCAAGAACTTTTAACACTTTTTCACTCATTACTCTAAATGCCCCAAAATCGTCAGTTTTTTGAAGTCAAAATTTTGGGTTCCGAATAGCCATTTCGACACCATTACTACTAGAAACATTGATTTGTATTGTGGAAATAAGGTTTTACCAAGAACTTTTAACACTTTTTCACTCATTACTCTAAATGCCCCAAAATCGTCAGTTTTTTGAAGTCAAAATTTTGGGTTCCGAATAGCCAATTCGACACCATTACTACTAGAAACACTGATTTGTATTGTGGAAATAAGGTTTTACCAAGAACTTTTAACACTTTTTCACTCATTACTCTAAATGCCCCAAAATCGTCCGCTTTTTGAAGTCAAAATTTTGGGTTCCGAATAGCCATTTTGACACCATTACTACTAGAAACATTGATTTGTATTGTGGAAAAAAGGTTTTACCAAGAACTTTTAACACTTTTTCACTCATTACTCTAAATATCCCAAAATCGTCTGTTTTTTGAAGTCAAAATTTTGGGTGCCGAATAGCCAATTTGACACCATTACTACTAGAAACATTGATTTGTATTGTGGAAATATGGTTTTACCAAGAACTTTTAACACTTTTTCACTCATTACTCTAAATGCCCCAAAATCGTCCGCTTTTTGAAGTCAAAATTTTGGGTGCCGAATAGCCAATTTGACACCATTACTACTAGAAACATTGATCTGTATTGTGGAAATATGGTTTTACCAATAACTTTTAACACTTTTTCACTCATTACTCTAAATGCCCCAAAATCGTCCGCTTTTTGAAGTCAAAATTTTGGGTTTCGAATAGCCAATTTGACACCATTACTACTAGAAACATTGATTTGTATTGTGGAAATAAGGTTTTACCAAGAACTTTTAACACTTTTTCACTCATTACTCTAAATGCCCCAAAATCGTCCGCTTTTTGAAGTTAAAATTTTGGGTTCCGAATAGCCAATTTGACACCATTACTACTGGAAACATTGATTTGTATTGGGGAAATAAGGTTTTACCAAGAACTTTTAACACTTTTTCACTCATTACTCTTAATGCCCCAAAATCGTCCGCTTTTTTAAGTCAAAATTTTGGGTTCCGAATAGCCAATTCGACACCATTACTACTAGAAACATAGATTTGTATTGTGGAAATAAGGTTTTACCCAGAACTTTTAACACTTTTTCACTCATTACTCTAAATGCCCCAAAATCGTCCGCTTTTTGAAGTCAAAATTTTGGGTTCCGAATAGCCAATTTGACACCATTACTACTAGAAACATTGATTTGTATTGTGGAAATAAGGTTTTACCAAGAACTTTTAACACTTTTTCACTCATTACTCTAAATGCCCCAAAATCGTCCGCTTTTTGAAGTCAAAATTTTGGGTTCCGAATAGCCATTTTGACACCATTACTACTAGAAACATTGATTTGTATTGTGGAAATAAGGTTTTACCAAGAACTTTTAACACTTTTTCACTCATTACTGTAAATGCCCTAAAATCGTCCGCTTTTTGAAGTCAAAATTTTGGGTTCCGAATAGCCAATTTGACACCATTACTACTAGAAACATTGATTTGTATTGTGGAAATAAGGTTTTACCAAGAACTTTTAACACTTTTTCACTCATTACTCTAAATGCCCCAAAATCGTCAGTTTTTTGAAGTCAAAATTTTGGGTTCCAAATAGCCATTTCGACACCATTACTACTAGAAACATTGATTTGTGTTGTGGAAATAAGGTTTTACCAAGAAATTTTAACACTTTTTCACTCATTACTCTAAATGCCCCAAAATCGTCAGTTTTTTGAAGTCAAAATTTTGGGTTCCGAATAGCCAATTCGACACCATTACTACTAGAAACACTGATTTGTATTGTGGAAATAAGGTTTTACCAAGAACTTTTAAAACTTTTTCACTCATTACTCTAAATGCCCCAAAATCGTCCGCTTTTTGAAGTCAAAATTTTGGGTTCCGAATAGCCAATTTGACACCATTACTACTAGAAACATTGATTTGTATTGTGGAAATAAGGTTTTACCGAGAACTTTTAACACTTTTTCAATCATTACTCTAAATGCCCCAAAATCGTCCGCTTTTTGAAGTCAAAATTCTGGGTTCCGAATAGCCATTTTGACACCATTACTACTAGAAACATTGATTTGTATTGTGGAAATAAGGTTTTACCAAGAACTTTTAACACTTTTTCACTCATTACTCTAAATGCCCCAAAATCGTCCGCTTTTTGAAGTCAAAATTTTGGGTTCCGAATAGCCATTTTGACACCATTACTACTAGAAACATTGATTTGTATTGTGGAAATAAGGTTTTACCAAGAACTTTTAACACTTTTTCACTCATTACTCTAACTGCCCCAAAATCGTCAGTTTTTTGAAGTCAAAATTTTGGGTTCCGAATAGCCAATTCGACACCATTATTACTACTAGAAACATTGATTTGTATTGTGGAAATAAGGTTTTACCAAGAACTTTTAACACCTTTTCACTCATTAATCTAAATGCCCCAAAATCGTCCGCTTTTTGAAGTCAAAATTTTGGGTTCCGAATAGCCAATTTGACACCATTACTACTAGAAACATTGATTTGTATTGTGGAAATAAGGTTTTACCTAGAACTTTTAACAATTTTTCACTCATTACTCTAAATGCCCCAAAATCGTCCGCTTTTTGAAGTCAAAATTTTGGGTGCCGAATAGCCAATTTGACACCATTACTACTAGAAACATTGATCTGTATTGTGGAAATATGGTTTTACCAATAACTTTTAACAATTTTTCACTCATTACTCTAAATGCCCCAAAATCGTCCGCTTTTTGAAGTCAAAATTTTGGGTTTCGAATAGCCAATTTGACACCATTACTACTAGAAACATTGATTTGTATTGTGGAAATAAGGTTTTACCAAGAACTTTTAACACTTTTTCACTCATTACTCTAAATGCCCCAAAATCGTCAGTTTTTTGAAGTCAAAATTTTGGGTTCCGAATAGCCATTTCGACACCATTACTACTAGAAACATTGATTTGTATTGTGGAAATAAGGTTTTACCAAGAACTTTTAACACTTTTTCACTCATTACTCTAAATGCCCCAAAATCGTCAGTTTTTTGAAGTCAAAATTTTGGGTTCCGAATAGCCAATTCGACACCATTACTACTAGAAACACTGATTTGTATTGTGGAAATAAGGTTTTACCAAGAACTTTTAACACTTTTTCACTCATTACTCTAAATGCCCCAAAATCGTCCGCTTTTTGAAGTCAAAATTTTGGGTTCCGAATAGCCATTTTGACACCATTACTACTAGAAACATTGATTTGTATTGTGGAAAAAAGGTTTTACCAAGAACTTTTAACACTTTTTCACTCATTACTCTAAATATCCCAAAATCGTCCGTTTTTTGAAGTCAAAATTTTGGGTGCCGAATAGCCAATTTGACACCATTACTACTAGAAACATTGATTTGTATTGTGGAAATATGGTTTTACCAAGAACTTTTAACACTTTTTCACTCATTACTCTAAATGCCCCAAAATCGTCCGCTTTTTGAAGTCAAAATTTTGGGTGCCGAATAGCCAATTTGACACCATTACTACTAGAAACATTGATCTGTATTGTGGAAATATGGTTTTACCAATAACTTTTAACACTTTTTCACTCATTACTCTAAATGCCCCAAAATCGTCCGCTTTTTGAAGTCAAAATTTTGGGTTTCGAATAGCCAATTTGACACCATTACTACTAGAAACATTGATTTGTATTGTGGAAATAAGGTTTTACCAAGAACTTTTAACACTTTTTCACTCATTACTCTAAATGCCCCAAAATCGTCCGCTTTTTGAAGTTAAAATTTTGGGTTCCGAATAGCCAATTTGACACCATTACTACTGGAAACATTGATTTGTATTGGGGAAATAAGGTTTTACCAAGAACTTTTAACACTTTTTCACTCATTACTCTTAATGCCCCAAAATCGTCCGCTTTTTTAAGTCAAAATTTTGGGTTCCGAATAGCCAATTCGACACCATTACTACTAGAAACATAGATTTGTATTGTGGAAATAAGGTTTTACCCAGAACTTTTAACACTTTTTCACTCATTACTCTAAATGCCCCAAAATCGTCCGCTTTTTGAAGTCAAAATTTTGGGTTCCGAATAGCCAATTTGAAACCATTACTACTAGAAACATTGATTTGTATTGTGGAAATAAGGTTTTACCAAGAACTTTTAACACTTTTTCACTCATTACTCTAAATGCCCCAAAATCGTCCGCTTTTTGAAGTCAAAATTTTGGGTTCCGAATAGCCATTTTGACACCATTACTACTAGAAACATTGATTTGTATTGTGGAAATAAGGTTTTACCAAGAACTTTTAACACTTTTTCACTCATTACTGTAAATGCCCTAAAATCGTCCGCTTTTTGAAGTCAAAATTTTGGGTTCCGAATAGCCAATTTGACACCATTACTACTAGAAACATTGATTTGTATTGTGGAAATAAGGTTTTACCAAGAACTTTTAACACTTTTTCACTCATTACTCTAAATGCCCCAAAATCGTCAGTTTTTTGAAGTCAAAATTTTGGGTTCCAAATAGCCATTTCGACACCATTACTACTAGAAACATTGATTTGTGTTGTGGAAATAAGGTTTTACCAAGAACTTTTAACACTTTTTCACTCATTACTCTAAATGCCCCAAAATCGTCAGTTTTTTGAAGTCAAAATTTTGGGTTCCGAATAGCCAATTCGACACCATTACTACTAGAAACACTGATTTGTATTGTGGAAATAAGGTTTTACCAAGAACTTTTAAAACTTTTTCACTCATTACTCTAAATGCCCCAAAATCGTCCGCTTTTTGAAGTCAAAATTTTGGGTTCCGAATAGCCAATTTGACACCATTACTACTAGAAACATTGATTTGTATTGTGGAAATAAGGTTTTACCGAGAACTTTTAACACTTTTTCAATCATTACTCTAAATGCCCCAAAATCGTCCGCTTTTTGAAGTCAAAATTCTGGGTTCCGAATAGCCATTTTGACACCATTACTACTAGAAACATTGATTTGTATTGTGGAAATAAGGTTTTACCAAGAACTTTTAACACTTTTTCACTCATTACTCTAAATGCCCCAAAATCGTCCGCTTTTTGAAGTCAAAATTTTGGGTTCCGAATAGCCATTTTGACACCATTACTACTAGAAACATTGATTTGTATTGTGGAAATAAGGTTTTACCAAGAACTTTTAACACTTTTTCACTCATTACTCTAACTGCCCCAAAATCGTCAGTTTTTTGAAGTCAAAATTTTGGGTTCCGAATAGCCAATTCGACACCATTATTACTACTAGAAACATTGATTTGTATTGTGGAAATAAGGTTTTACCAAGAACTTTTAACACCTTTTCACTCATTAATCTAAATGCCCCAAAATCGTCCGCTTTTTGAAGTCAAAATTTTGGGTTCCGAATAGCCAATTTGACACCATTACTACTAGAAACATTGATTTGTATTGTGGAAATAAGGTTTTACCTAGAACTTTTAACAATTTTTCACTCATTACTCTAAATGCCCCAAAATCGTCCGCTTTTTGAAGTCAAAATTTTGGGTGCCGAATAGCCAATTTGACACCATTACTACTAGAAACATTGATCTGTATTGTGGAAATATGGTTTTACCAATAACTTTTAACAATTTTTCACTCATTACTCTAAATGCCCCAAAATCGTCCGCTTTTTGAAGTCAAAATTTTGGGTTTCGAATAGCCAATTTGACACCATTACTACTAGAAACATTGATTTGTATTGTGGAAATAAGGTTTTACCAAGAACTTTTAACACTTTTTCACTCATTACTCTAAATGCCCCAAAATCGTCCGCTTTTTGAAGTCAATATTTTGGGTTCCGAATAGCCAATTTGACACCATTACTACTAGAAACATTGATTTGTATTTTGGAAATAAGGTTTTACCAAGAACTTTTAACACTTTTTCACTCATTACTCTAAATGCCCCAAAATCGTCCGCTTTTTGAAGTCAAAATTTTGGATTTCGAATAGCCAATTTGACACCATTACTACTAGAAACATTGATTTGTATTGTGGAAATAAGGTTTTACCAATAACTGTTAACACTTTTTCACTCATTACTCTAAATGCCCCAAAATCGTCCGCTTTTTGAAGTCAAAATTTTGGGTTCCGAATAGCCAATTTGACACCATTACTACTAGAAACATTGATTTGTATTGTGGAAATAAGGTTTTACCAAGAACTTTTAACACTTTTTCACTCATTACTGTAAATGCCCTAAAATCGTCCGCTTTTTGAAGTCAAAATTTTGGGTTCCGAATAGCCAATTTGACACCATTACTACTAGAAACATTGATTTGTATTGTGGAAATAAGGTTTTACCAAGAACTTTTAACACTTTTTCACTCATTACTCTAAATGCCCCAAAATCGTCAGTTTTTTGAAGTCAAAATTTTGGGTTCCAAATAGCCATTTCGACACCATTACTACTAGAAACATTGATTTGTATTGTGGAAATAAGGTTTTACCAAGAACTTTTAACACTTTTTCACTCATTACTCTAAATGCCCCAAAATCGTCAGTTTTTTGAAGTCAAAATTTTGGGTTCCGAATAGCCAATTCGACACCATTACTACTAGAAACACTGATTTGTATTGTGGAAATAAGGTTTTACCAAGAACTTTTAAAACTTTTTCACTCATTACTCTAAATGCCCCAAAATCGTCCGCTTTTTGAAGTCAAAATTTTGGGTTCCGAATAGCCAATTTGACACCATTACTACTAGAAACATTGATTTGTATTGTGGAAATAAGGTTTTACCGAGAACTTTTAACACTTTTTCAATCATTACTCTAAATGCCCCAAAATCGTCCGCTTTTTGAAGTCAAAATTCTGGGTTCCGAATAGCCATTTTGACACCATTACTACTAGAAACATTGATTTGTATTGTGGAAATAAGGTTTTACCAAGAACTTTTAACACTTTTTCACTCATTACTCTAAATGCCCCAAAATCGTCCGCTTTTTGAAGTCAAAATTTTGGGTTCCGAATAGCCATTTTGACACCATTACTACTAGAAACATTGATTTGTATTGTGGAAATAAGGTTTTACCAAGAACTTTTAACACTTTTTCACTCATTACTCTAACTGCCCCAAAATCGTCAGTTTTTTGAAGTCAAAATTTTGGGTTCCGAATAGCCAATTCGACACCATTATTACTACTAGAAACATTGATTTGTATTGTGGAAATAAGGTTTTACCAAGAACTTTTAACACCTTTTCACTCATTAATCTAAATGCCCCAAAATCGTCCGCTTTTTGAAGTCAAAATTTTGGGTTCCGAATAGCCAATTTGACACCATTACTACTAGAAACATTGATTTGTATTGTGGAAATAAGGTTTTACCTAGAACTTTTAACAATTTTTCACTCATTACTCTAAATGCCCAAAATCGTCCGCTTTTTGAAGTCAAAATTTTGGGTGCCGAATAGCCAATTTGACACCATTACTACTAGAAACATTGATCTGTATTGTGGAAATATGGTTTTACCAATAACTTTTAACAATTTTTCACTCATTACTCTAAATGCCCCAAAATCGTCCGCTTTTTGAAGTCAAAATTTTGGGTTCCGAATAGCCAATTTGACACCATTACTACTAGAAACATTGATTTGTATTTTGGAAATAAGGTTTTACCAAGAACTTTTAACACTTTTTCACTCATTACTCTAAATGCCCCAAAATCGTCCGCTTTTTGAAGTCAAAATTTTGGATTTCGAATAGCCAATTTGACACCATTACTACTAGAAACATTGATTTGTATTGTGGAAATAAGGTTTTACCAATAACTGTTAACACTTTTTCACTCATTACTCTAAATGCCCCAAAATCGTCCGCTTTTTGAAGTCAAAATTTTGGGTTCCGAATAGCCAATTTGACACCATTACTACTAGAAACATTGATTTGTATTGTGGAAATAAGGTTTTACCAAGAACTTTTAACACTTTTTCACTCATTACTTTAAATGCCCCAAAATCGTCAGTTTTTTGAAGTCAAAATTTTGGGTTTCGAATAGCCAATTCGACACCATTACTACTAGAAACATAGATTTGTATTGTGGAAATAAGGTTTTACCAAGAACTTTTAACACTTTTTCACTCATTACTCTAAATGCCCCAAAATCGTCAGTTTTTTGAAGTCAAAATTTTGGGTTCCGAATAGCCAATTCGACACCATTACTACTAGAAACACTGATTTGTATTGTGGAAATAAGGTTTTACCAAGAACTTTTAACACTTTTTCACTCATTACTCTTAATGCCCCAAAATCGTCCGCTTTTTGAAGTCAAAATTTTGGGTTCCGAATAGCCATTTTGACACCATTACTACTATAAACATTGATTTGTATTGTGGAAATAAGGTTTTACCAAGAACTTTTAACACTTTTTCACTCATTACTCTAAATGCCCCAAAATCGTCCGCTTGTTGAAGTCAAAATTTTGGGTTCCGAATAGCCATTTTGACACCATTACTACTAGAAACATTGATTTGTATTGTGGAAATAAGGTTTTACCAAGAACTTTTAACACTTTTTCACTCATTACACTAAATGCCCCAAAATCGTCAGTTTTTTGAAGTCAAAATTTTGGGTTCCGAATAGCCATTTTGACACCATTACTACTAGAAACATTGATTTGTATTGTGGAAATAAGGTTTTACCAAGAACTTTTAACACTTTTTCACTCATTACTCTAAATGCCCCAAAATCGTCCGCTTTTTGAAGTCAAAATTTTGAGTTCCGAATAGCCAATTTGACACCATTACTACTAGAAACATTGATTTGTATTGTGGAAATAAGGTTTTACCAAGAACTTTTAACACTTTTTCACTCATTACTCTAAATGCCCCAAAATCGTCCGCTTTTTGAAGTCAAAATTTTGGGTTCCGAATAGCCAATTTGACACCATTACTACTAGAAACATTGATTTGTATTGTGGAAATAAGGTTTTACCAAGAACTTTTAACACTTTTTCACTCATTACTTTAAATGCCCCAAAATCGTCAGTTTTTTGAAGTCAAAATTTTGGGTTTCGAATAGCCAATTCGACACCATTACTACTAGAAACATAGATTTGTATTGTGGAAATAAGGTTTTACCAAGAACTTTTAACACTTTTTCACTCATTACTCTAAATGCCCCAAAATCGTCAGTTTTTTGAAGTCAAAATTTTGGGTTCCGAATAGCCAATTCGACACCATTACTACTAGAAACACTGATTTGTATTGTGGAAATAAGGTTTTACCAAGAACTTTTAACACTTTTTCACTCATTACTCTAAATGCCCCAAAATCGTCCGCTTTTTGAAGTCAAAATTTTGGGTTCCGAATAGCCATTTTGACACCATTACTACTAGAAACATTGATTTGTATTGTGGAAATAAGGTTTTACCAAGAACTTTTAACACTTTTTCACTCATTACTCTAAATGCCCCAAAATCGTCCGCTTTTTGAAGTCAAAATTTTGGGTTCCGAATAGCCATTTTGACACCATTACTACTAGAAACATTGATTTGTATTGTGGAAATAAGGTTTTACCAAGAACTTTTAACACTTTTTCACTCATTACACTAAATGCCCCAAAATCGTCAGTTTTTTGAAGTCAAAATTTTGGGTTCCGAATAGCCATTTTGACACCATTACTACTAGAAACATTGATTTGTATTGTGGAAATAAGGTTTTACCAAGAACTTTTAACACTTTTTCACTCATTACTCTAAATGCTCCAAAATCGTCTGCTTTTTGAAGTCAAAATTTTGGGTTCCGAATAGCCAATTTGACACCATTACTACTAGAAACATTGATTTGTATTGTGGAAATAAGGTTTTACCAAGAACTTTTAACACTTTTTCACTCATTACTCTAAATGCCCCAAAATCGTCCGCTTTTTGAAGTCAAAATTTTGGGTTCCGAATAGCCAATTTGACACCATTACTACTAGAAACATTGATTTGTATTGTGGAAATAAGGTTTTACCAAGAACTTTTAACACTTTTTCACTCATTACTTTAAATGCCCCAAAATCGTCAGTTTTTTGAAGTCAAAATTTTGGGTTTCGAATAGCCAATTCGACACCATTACTACTAGAAACATAGATTTGTATTGTGGAAATAAGGTTTTACCAAGAACTTTTAACACTTTTTCACTCATTACTCTAAATGCCCCAAAATCGTCAGTTTTTTGAAGTCAAAATTTTGGGTTCCGAATAGCCAATTCGACACCATTACTACTAGAAACACTGATTTGTATTGTGGAAATAAGGTTTTACCAAGAACTTTTAACACTTTTTCACTCATTACTCTTAATGCCCCAAAATCGTCCGCTTTTTGAAGTCAAAATTTTGGGTTCCGAATAGCCATTTTGACACCATTACTACTAGAAACATTGATTTGTATTGTGGAAATAAGGTTTTACCAAGAACTTTTAACACTTTTTCACTCATTACTCTAAATGCCCCAAAATCGTCCGCTTTTTGAAGTCAAAATTTTGGGTTCCGAATAGCCATTTTGACACCATTACTACTAGAAACATTGATTTGTATTGTGGAAATAAGGTTTTACCAAGAACTTTTAACACTTTTTCACTCATTACACTAAATGCCCCAAAATCGTCAGTTTTTTGAAGTCAAAATTTTGGGTTCCGAATAGCCATTTTGACACCATTACTACTAGAAACATTGATTTGTATTGTGGAAATAAGGTTTTACCAAGAACTTTTAACACTTTTTCACTCATTACTTTAAATGCCCCAAAATCGTCAGTTTTTTGAAGTCAAAATTTTGGGTTCCGAATAGCCAATTCGACACCATTATTACTACTAGAAACATTTATTTGTATTGTGGAAATAAGGTTTTACCAAGAACTTTTAACACCTTTTCACTCATTAATCTAAATGCCCCAAAATCGTCCGCTTTTTGAAGTCAAAATTTTGGGTGCCGAATAGCCAATTTGACACCATTACTACTAGAAACATTGATTTGTATTGTGGAAATATGGTTTTACCAAGAACTTTTAACACTTTTTCACTCATTACTCTAAATGCCCAAAAATCGTCCGCTTTTTGAAGTCAAAATTTTGGGTTCCGAATAGCCAATTTGACACCATTACTACTAGAAACATTGATTTGTATTGTGGAAATAAGGTTTTACCAAGAACTTTTAACACTTTTTCACTCATTACTCTAAATGCCCCAAAATCGTCCGCTTTTTGAAGTCAAAATTTTGGGTTCCGAATAGCCATTTTGACACCATTACTACTAGAAACATTGATTTGTATTGTGTAAATAAGGTTTTACCAAGAACTTTTAACACTTTTTCACTCATTACTGTAAATGCCCTAAAATCGTCCGCTTTTTGAAGTCAAAATTTTGGGTTCCGAATAGCCAATTTGACACCATTACTACTAGAAACATTGATTTGTATTGTGGAAATAAGGTTTTACCAAGAACTTTTAACACTTTTTCACTCATTACTCTAAATGCCCCAAAATCGTCAGTTTTTTGAAGTCAAAATTTTGGGTTCCAAATAGCCATTTCGACACCATTACTACTAGAAACATTGATCTGTATTGTGGAAATATGGTTTTACCAATAACTTTTAACACTTTTTCACTCATTACTCTAAATGCCCCAAAATCGTCCGCTTTTTGAAGTCAAAATTTTGGGTTTCGAATAGCCAATTTGACACCATTACTACTAGAAACATTGATTTGTATTGTGGAAATAAGGTTTTACCAAGAACTTTTAACACTTTTTCACTCATTACTCTAAATGCCCCAAAATCGTCCGCTTTTTGAAGTCAAAATTTTGGGTTCCGAATAGCCAATTTGACACCATTACTACTAGAAACATTAATTTGTATTTTGGAAATAAGGTTTTACCAAGAACTTTTAACACTTTTTCACTCATTACTCTAAATGCCCCAAAATCGTCCGCTTTTTGAAGTCAAAATTTTGGATTTCGAATAGCCAATTTGACACCATTACTACTAGAAACATTGATTTGTATTGTGGAAATAAGGTTTTACCAATAACTGTTAACACTTTTTCACTCATTACTCTAAATGCCCCAAAATCGTCCGCTTTTTGAAGTCAAAATTTTGGGTTCCGAATAGCCAATTTGACACCATTACTACTAGAAACATTGATTTGTATTGTGGAAATAAGGTTTTACCAAGAACTTTTAACACTTTTTCACTCATTACTTTAAATGCCCCAAAATCGTCAGTTTTTTGAAGTCAAAATTTTGGGTTTCGAATAGCCAATTCGACACCATTACTACTAGAAACATAGATTTGTATTGTGGAAATAAGGTTTTACCAAGAACTTTTAACACTTTTTCACTCATTACTCTAAATGCCCCAAAATCGTCAGTTTTTTGAAGTCAAAATTTTGGGTTCCGAATAGCCAATTCGACACCATTACTACTAGAAACACTGATTTGTATTGTGGAAATAAGGTTTTACCAAGAACTTTTAACACTTTTTCACTCATTACTCTTAATGCCCCAAAATCGTCCGCTTTTTGAAGTCAAAATTTTGGGTTCCGAATAGCCATTTTGACACCATTACTACTAGAAACATTGATTTGTATTGTGGAAATAAGGTTTTACCAAGAACTTTTAACACTTTTTCACTCATTACTCTAAATGCCCCAAAATCGTCCGCTTTTTGAAGTCAAAATTTTGGGTTCCGAATAGCCATTTTGACACCATTACTACTAGAAACATTGATTTGTATTGTGGAAATAAGGTTTTACCAAGAACTTTTAACACTTTTTCACTCATTACACTAAATGCCCCAAAATCGTCAGTTTTTTGAAGTCAAAATTTTGGGTTCCGAATAGCCATTTTGACACCATTACTACTAGAAACATTGATTTGTATTGTGGAAATAAGGTTTTACCAAGAACTTTTAACACTTTTTCACTCATTACTTTAAATGCCCCAAAATCGTCAGTTTTTTGAAGTCAAAATTTTGGGTTCCGAATAGCCAATTCGACACCATTATTACTACTAGAAACATTGATTTGTATTGTGGAAATAAGGTTTTACCAAGAACTTTTAACACCTTTTCACTCATTAATCTAAATGCCCCAAAATCGTCCGCTTTTTGAAGTCAAAATTTTGGGTGCCGAATAGCCAATTTGACACCATTACTACTAGAAACATTGATTTGTATTGTGGAAATATGGTTTTACCAAGAACTTTTAACACTTTTTCACTCATTACTCTAAATGCCCAAAAATCGTCCGCTTTTTGAAGTCAAAATTTTGGGTTCCGAATAGCCAATTTGACACCATTACTACTAGAAACATTGATTTGTATTGTGGAAATAAGGTTTTACCAAGAACTTTTAACACTTTTTCACTCATTACTCTAAATGCCCCAAAATCGTCCGCTTTTTGAAGTCAAAATTTTGGGTTCCGAATAGCCATTTTGACACCATTACTACTAGAAACATTGATTTGTATTGTGTAAATAAGGTTTTACCAAGAACTTTTAACACTTTTTCACTCATTACTCTAAATGCCCCAAAATCGTCCGCTTTTTTAAGTCAAAATTTTGGGTTCCAAATAGCCATTTCGACACCATTACTACTAGAAACATTGATCTGTATTGTGGAAATATGGTTTTACCAATAACTTTTAACACTTTTTCACTCATTACTCTAAATGCCCCAAAATCGTCCGCTTTTTGAAGTCAAAATTTTGGGTTTCGAATAGCCAATTTGACACCATTACTACTAGAAACATTGATTTGTATTGTGGAAATAAGGTTTTACCAAGAACTTTTAACACTTTTTCACTCATTACTCTAAATGCCCCAAAATCGTCCGCTTTTTGAAGTCAAAATTTTGGGTTCCGAATAGCCAATTTGACACCATTACTACTAGAAACATTAATTTGTATTTTGGAAATAAGGTTTTACCAAGAACTTTTAACACTTTTTCACTCATTACTCTAAATGCCCCAAAATCGTCCGCTTTTTGAAGTCAAAATTTTGGATTTCGAATAGCCAATTTGACACCATTACTACTAGAAACATTGATTTGTATTGTGGAAATAAGGTTTTACCAATAACTGTTAACACTTTTTCACTCATTACTCTAAATGCCCCAAAATCGTCCGCTTTTTGAAGTCAAAATTTTGGGTTCCGAATAGCCAATTTGACACCATTACTACTAGAAACATTGATTTGTATTGTGGAAATAAGGTTTTACCAAGAACTTTTAACACTTTTTCACTCATTACTTTAAATGCCCCAAAATCGTCAGTTTTTTGAAGTCAAAATTTTGGGTTTCGAATAGCCAATTCGACACCATTACTACTAGAAACATAGATTTGTATTGTGGAAATAAGGTTTTACCAAGAACTTTTAACACTTTTTCACTCATTACTCTAAATGCCCCAAAATCGTCAGTTTTTTGAAGTCAAAATTTTGGGTTCCGAATAGCCAATTCGACACCATTACTACTAGAAACACTGATTTGTATTGTGGAAATAAGGTTTTACCAAGAACTTTTAACACTTTTTCACTCATTACTCTTAATGCCCCAAAATCGTCCGCTTTTTGAAGTTAAAATTTTGGGTTCCGAATAGCCATTTTGACACCATTACTACTAGAAACATTGATTTGTATTGTGGAAATAAGGTTTTACCAAGAACTTTTAACACTTTTTCACTCATTACTCTAAATGCCCCAAAATCGTCCGCTTTTTGAAGTCAAAATTTTGGGTTCCGAATAGCCATTTTGACACCATTACTACTAGAAACATTGATTTGTATTGTGGAAATAAGGTTTTACCAAGAACTTTTAACACTTTTTCACTCATTACACTAAATGCCCCAAAATCGTCAGTTTTTTGAAGTCAAAATTTTGGGTTCCGAATAGCCATTTTGACACCATTACTACTAGAAACATTGATTTGTATTGTGGAAATAAGGTTTTACCAAGAACTTTTAACACTTTTTCACTCATTACTTTAAATGCCCCAAAATCGTCAGTTTTTTGAAGTCAAAATTTTGGGTTCCGAATAGCCAATTCGACACCATTATTACTACTAGAAACATTGATTTGTATTGTGGAAATAAGGTTTTACCAAGAACTTTTAACACCTTTTCACTCATTAATCTAAATGCCCCAAAATCGTCCGCTTTTTGAAGTCAAAATTTTGGGTGCCGAATAGCCAATTTGACACCATTACTACTAGAAACATTGATTTGTATTGTGGAAATATGGTTTTACCAAGAACTTTTAACACTTTTTCACTCATTACTCTAAATGCCCAAAAATCGTCCGCTTTTTGAAGTCAAAATTTTGGGTGCCGAATAGCCAATTTGACACCATTACTACTAGAAACATTGATCTGTATTGTGGAAATATGGTTTTACCAATAACTTTTAACACTTTTTCACTCATTACTCTAAATGCCCCAAAATCGTCCGCTTTTTGAAGTCAAAATTTTGGGTTCCGAATAGCCAATTTGACACCATTACTACTAGAAACATTGATTTGTATTGTGGAAATAAGGTTTTACCAAGAACTTTTAACACTTTTTCACTCATTACTCTAAATGCCCCAAAATCGTCCGCTTTTTGAAGTCAAAATTTTGGGTGCCGAATAGCCAATTTGACACCATTACTACTAGAAACATTGATTTGTATTGTGGAAATATGGTTTTACCAAGAACTTTTAACACTTTTTCACTCATTACTCTAAATGCCCCAAAATCGTCCGCTTTTTGAAGTCAAAATTTTGGGTTCCGAATAGCCAATTTGACACCATTACTACTAGAAACATTGATTTGTATTTTGGAAATAAGGTTTTACCAAGACCTTTTAACACTTTTTCACTCATTACTCTAAATGCCCCAAAATCGTCCGCTTTTTGAAGTCAAAATTTTGGATTTCGAATAGCCAATTTGACACCAT
The DNA here is from genome assembly GCA_954870475.1 of Euphrasia confusa. Taxonomy (NCBI): domain Eukaryota; kingdom Viridiplantae; phylum Streptophyta; class Magnoliopsida; order Lamiales; family Orobanchaceae; genus Euphrasia; species Euphrasia confusa. The sequence goes on from OX940962.1 coordinate 20,749,879, forward strand.
TACTACTAGAAACATTGATTTGTATTGTGGAAATAAGGTTTTACCAAGAACTTTTAACACTTTTTCACTCATTACTCTAAATGCCCCAAAATCGTCCGCTTTTTGAAGTCAAAATTTTGGGTTCCGAATAGCCATTTTGACACCATTACTACTAGAAACATTGATTTGTATTGTGGAAATAAGGTTTTACCAAGAACTTTTAACACTTTTTCACTCATTACTCTAAATGCCCCAAAATCGTCAGTTTTTTGAAGTCAAAATTTTGGGTTCCGAATAGCCAATTCGACACCATTACTACTCGAAACATTGATTTGTATTGTGGAAATAAGGTTTTACCAAGAACTTTTAACACTTTTTCACTCATTACTCTAAATGCCCCAAAATCGTCCGCTTTTTGAAGTCAAAATTTTGGGTTCCGAATAGCCAATTTGACACCATTACTACTTGAAACATTGATTTGTATTGTGGAAATAAGGTTTTACCAAGAACTTTTAACACTTTTTCACTCATTACTCTAAATGCCCCAAAATCGTCCGCTTTTTGAAGTCAAAATTTTGGGTTCTGAATAGCCATTTTGACACCATTACTACTAGAATGATACGAACCCTAGCTCTGATACCAAATGATACGAACCCTAGCTCTGATACCAAATGATACGAACCTCGTTGGGATGGAAGAATTGAAGAAGAACGAATAACAAGAAAGATAAAAAGATACCGGCGGAAGTCCCAAAACCTCTGGATCTGAAATCGTGAAATCAATTAAGGACGGAACCCTAACCCCCAACACGAAATCGATGCAGCAACTCGGGGATGATGAAGACACACGAACGAAGGGTGGATCGCTTCGTTGATTCGTCGGTTGAATTCTTTGGATAATTGGGTAGAATTCGAACCCAAGAGAGATTTAATAAAAACTCACAAAATAATATTTATTCTTCATCAAAGTCATGGTTCTTTGTAACAATGTCTTAGGAAGCCTTTATATAGGCTAAACGAAGCATAAACGTAAAGAAAATGGAAAGAAAAGCAATAAAAACGCTGAAAACCCTAAAATTCGCCGCTGCTGTCTTTTTGTGAAGATGTCGCCCGACGGGAATCTTCTGTCGCCCGACATTCAAATGTCGCCCGACGTTCCCGTAGTGTAAATTTGCTGTCGCCCGACATTGGACCTTCGACCGCAGGAATTTCTTCGGGCGCAGTTTCAACCTCCTGCAAGTCCAAGCCTTTTCTGAAGATGTCGGCCGACATTTGTGTAGTGTATTTTTGGTGTCGGCCGACATTGGGCCAAAATCTCGACCGAACTTCTCGTTGCGTCCTCGGCTCACGTATGACCTCCGTTCCGTCGTCTTCTTCGCCGTTCCAACCGGAAAATGAACATCTTGTCTCTTCGACGGTCCTCGGGCCACATCTTGTCTTATCAACCGGAAAATGATACGAACCCTAGCTCTGATACCAAATGATACGAACCCTAGCTCTGATACCAAATGATACGAACCTCGTTAGGATAGAATTGATGGAAGAAGAACGAAGGAAAACGATAAATAGGATACCTTGCGGAAGTCCCAAAACCCTTGATCCTAACCCACAGAATGATTTAGGTTCGAAAGCCCTAAACCCCAACGAGACGTTGAACCAATAATTCGGAGATGATGAAGACACACAAACGAGATTTGACTGGCTCGTTGATTCGTCGTTTGAACTCTTTTGGTTAATTGGGTAGAATTCGAACCCAAGAGAAGTTTTTATGAAAACTCACGAAACATAATTATTTTATTATAAAAAGTCTTGTTCTTAATGAAATAGAAAAGCCTTTAAATAGGCAAACAAAACCCTAAAGTTGAAAATAAGGAATAAAACAATTAAAAACGCTGAATATTGAAAAATCCGCCGACGCTGCTGATTTTGTGAAAATGTCGCCCGACGGGAATCTTCTGTCGCCCGACATTCAAATGTCGCCCGACGCTCACGTAGTGTAAAACCAATGTCGCCCGACATTGGACCTTCGACCGCAGGATTTTCTTCGGGCGTAGTTTCAACCCACTGTTAGCCCACGCCTTTTATGAAGATGTCGGCCGACATTTGTGTAGTGTATTTTTGGTGTCGGCCGACATTAGACCAAAATCTCGACCGAACTTCTCGTTGCGTCCTCGGCTCACGTATGACCTCCGTTCCGTCGTCTTCTTCGCCGTTCCAACCGGAAAATGAACATCTTGTCTCTTCGACGGTCCTCGGGCCACATCATTCCCCTCCTCTTGAAGAGGATTTGTCCTCAAATCCACGTCGATGCCGGGATCGAACACCACTCTCACGAACAAGCTCGGAACGACGTAATTCTGCCGCTCACACCCTCGATGAAAACTAGGAGATCTTTCTTCTGTCGTTGCTTGTTCCACCATGGGTAACTCCAATTGCGGAAGGTCCTCGGATGTCATCATTTCCTCCTCCTTGGACTCTACCGAAACCTCCACGACGTCAGAATCCACCGATGGTGTCGGTTCGTCGCACTCTTCTACGGACTCCTCCGAAGTCAAATCCTCCTCGGAATACACCAAGACCGGCTCTCCTTCGGATTCCACCACTGCCTTCGGTGCTGGTTTCTCGCCGTCGTCATCAGTCGCCACTTTCTCAGCCTTCATTGGCGATTGTACCCATTCTCCTACCTGACGCTTAAGATCGTTCCAACACTCGGCCAAACGCTCAGCTCTGGCCCTCCTCTCGTCGTCCAAACGCTCAGCTCTGGCCCTCCTCTCTTCGTCCAAACGCTCAGCTCTGGACCTCCTCTCTTCACGACGCTCCAGACTAAGCTCACGGGCTCGATGATAGCCACTCTGAACTTCTCGGTATCCGCCGCCACCTCTTTGATTCCAGGCTTCATCACGACGAGCTCTCTCCTCTAAGGCGGTAAGCCGCTCATTCACCCCCTTCATCTTCGATTTAAGCAACCTTTCGAACCGGGCAGTCGCCTCCTCCATGATGAGCTTAGCTTGGGTATAATCCATGTCAGTTATCCTGCAAAAGTGTTAGAAACAAAAATAGAGATCCTCACCACTCTCGTGTATCACTCAATATGGTAAGTCACTCACGCTCGTGTTTCTCTCTAAAGGAATCGAACTTTCCCAACTCACCGACCGAATTCAACTCCAACAAATTCCACGAAATGACTTTTAAGTTGCTGAACGAACGATGAACAACAACAAAAAAGAATAATCGAGAACAAATAATTTTTTTATTTTTTTTTTTTTTTTTTTTTTTTTTTTTTTTTAATCAAGGAAGAAGAAGAAAAAAAAATAGAAGTAACGAAAAAGAAAAACGAGGTTACGTAATCGAAAAAGTGAACCCAAACCTGGGCTCTGATACCAAATGATACGAACCCTAGCTCTTATACCAAATGATACGAACCTCGTTAGGATAGAATTGATGGAAGAAGAACGAAGGAAAACGATAAATAGGATACCTTGCGGAAGTCCCAAAACCCTTGATCCTAACCCACGGAATGATTTAGGTTCGAAAGCCCTAAACCCCAACGAGACGTTGAACCAATAATTCGGAGATGATGAAGACACACAAACGAGATTTGACTGGCTCGTTGATTCGTCGTTTGAACTCTTTTGGTTAATTGGGTAGAATTCGAACCCAAGAGAAGTTTTTATGAAAACTCACGAAACATAATTATTTTATTATCAAAAGTCTTGTTCTTAATGAAATAGAAAAGCCTTTAAATAGGCAAACAAAACCCTAAAGTTGAAAATAAGGAATAAAACAACTAAAAACGCTGAATATTGAAAAATCCGCCGACGCTGCTGATTTTGTGAAAATGTCGCCCGACGGGAATCTTTTTATCCCCGACGAGGTTCGTATCATAGAAACATTGATTTGTATTGTGGACATAAGGTTTTACCAAGAACTTTTAACACTTTTTCACTCATTACTCTAAATGCCCCAAAATCGTCCGCTTTTTGAAGTCAAAATTTTGGGTTCCGAATAGCCAATTTGACACCATTTCTACTAGAAACATTGATTTGTATTGTGGACATAAGGTTTTACCAAGAACTTTTAACACTTTTTCACTCATTACTCTAAATGCCCCAAAATCCTCCGCTTTTTGAAATTAAAATTTTGGGTTCCGAATAGCCAATTTGACACCATTACTACTAGAAACATTGATCTGTATTGTGGAAATATGGTTTTACCAATAACTTTTAACACTTTTTCACTCATTACTCTAAATGCCCCAAAATCGTCCGCTTTTTGAAGTCAAAATTTTGGGTTCCGAATAGCCATTTTGACACCATTACTACTAGAAACATTGATTTGTATTGTGGAAATAAGGTTTTACCAAGAACTTTTAACACTTTTTCACTCATTACTCTAAATGCCCCAAAATCGTTCGCTTTTTGAAGTTAAAATTTTGGGTTCCGAATAGCCAATTTGACACCATTACTACTAGAAACATTGATCTGTATTGTGGAAATATGGTTTTACCAATAACTTTTAACACTTTTTCACTCATTACTCTAAATGCCCCAAAATCGTCCGCTTTTTGAAGTCAAAATTTTGGGTTTCGAATAGCCAATTTGACACCATTACTACTAGAAACATTGATTTGTATTGTGGAAATAAGGTTTTACCAAGAACTTTTAACACTTTTTCACTCATTACTCTAAATGCCCCAAAATCGTCCGCTTTTTGAAGTCAAAATTTTGGGTGCCGAATAGCCAATTTGACACCATTACTACTAGAAACATTGATTTGTATTGTGGAAATATGGTTTTACCAAGAACTTTTAACACTTTTTCACTCATTACTCTAAATGCCCCAAAATCGTCCGCTTTTTGAAGTCAAAATTTTGGGTTCCGAATAGCCAATTTGACACCATTACTACTAGAAACATTGATTTGTATTTTGGAAATAAGGTTTTACCAAGAACTTTTAACACTTTTTCACTCATTACTCTAAATGCCCCAAAATCGTCCGCTTTTTGAAGTCAAAATTTTGGATTTCGAATAGCCAATTTGACACCATTACTACTAGAAACATTGATTTGTATTGTGGAAATAAGGTTTTACCAAGAACTTTTAACACTTTTTCACTCATTACTGTAAATGCCCCAAAATCGTCCGCTTTTTGAAGTCAAAATTTTGGGTTCCGAATAGCCATTTTGACACCATTACTACTAGAAACATTGATTTGTATTGTGGAAATAAGGTTTTACCAAGAACTTTTAACACTTTTTCACTCATTACTCTAAATGCCCCAAAATCGTCAGTTTTTTGAAGTCAAAATTTTGGGTTCCGAATAGCCAATTCGACACCATTACTACTCGAAACATTGATTTGTATTGTGGAAATAAGGTTTTACCAAGAACTTTTAACACTTTTTCACTCATTACTCTAAATGCCCCAAAATCGTCCGCTTTTTGAAGTCAAAATTTTGGGTTCCGAATAGCCAATTTGACACCATTACTACTTGAAACATTGATTTGTATTGTGGAAATAAGGTTTTACCAAGAACTTTTAACACTTTTTCACTCATTACTCTAAATGCCCCAAAATCGTCCGCTTTTTGAAGTCAAAATTTTGGGTTCCGAATAGCCATTTTGACACCATTACTACTAGAAACATTGATTTGTATTGTGGACATAAGGTTTTACCAAGAACTTTTAACACTTTTTCACTCATTACTCTAAATGCCCCAAAATCGTCCGCTTTTTGAAGTCAAAATTTTGGGTGCCGAATAGCCAATTTGACACCATTACTACTAGAAACATTGATTTGTATTGTGGAAATATGGTTTTACCAAGAACTTTTAACACTTTTTCACTCATTACTCTAAATGCCCCAAAATCGTCCGCTTTTTGAAGTCAAAATTTTGGGTTCCGAATAGCCAATTTGACACCATTACTACTAGAAACATTGATTTGTATTTTGGAAATAAGGTTTTACCAAGAACTTTTAACACTTTTTCACTCATTACTCTAAATGCCCCAAAATCGTCCGCTTTTTGAAGTCAAAATTTTGGATTTCGAATAGCCAATTTGACACCATTACTACTAGAAACATTGATTTGTATTGTGGAAATAAGGTTTTACCAAGAACTTTTAACACTTTTTCACTCATTACTCTAAATGCCCCAAAATCGTCCGCTTTTTGAAGTCAAAATTTTGGGTTCCGAATAGCCATTTTGACACCATTACTACTAGAAACATTGATTTGTATTGTGGAAATAAGGTTTTACCAAGAACTTTTAACACTTTTTCACTCATTACTCTAAATGCCCCAAAATCGTCAGTTTTTTGAAGTCAAAATTTTGGGTTCCGAATAGCCAATTCGACACCATTACTACTCGAAACATTGATTTGTATTGTGGAAATAAGGTTTTACCAAGAACTTTTAACACTTTTTCACTCATTACTCTAAATGCCCCAAAATCGTCCGCTTTTTGAAGTCAAAATTTTGGGTTCCGAATAGCCAATTTGACACCATTACTACTTGAAACATTGATTTGTATTGTGGAAATAAGGTTTTACCAAGAACTTTTAACACTTTTTCACTCATTACTCTAAATGCCCCAAAATCGTCCGCTTTTTGAAGTCAAAATTTTGGGTTCCGAATAGCCATTTTGACACCATTACTACTAGAAACATTGATTTGTATTGTGGACATAAGGTTTTACCAAGAACTTTTAACACTTTTTCACTCATTACTCTAAATGCCCCAAAATCGTCCGCTTTTTGAAGTCAAAATTTTGGGTGCCGAATAGCCAATTTGACACCATTACTACTAGAAACATTGATTTGTATTGTGGAAATATGGTTTTACCAAGAACTTTTAACACTTTTTCACTCATTACTCTAAATGCCCCAAAATCGTCCGCTTTTTGAAGTCAAAATTTTGGGTTCCGAATAGCCAATTTGACACCATTACTACTAGAAACATTGATTTGTATTTTGGAAATAAGGTTTTACCAAGAACTTTTAACACTTTTTCACTCATTACTCTAAATGCCCCAAAATCGTCCGCTTTTTGAAGTCAAAATTTTGGATTTCGAATAGCCAATTTGACACCATTACTACTAGAAACATTGATTTGTATTGTGGAAATAAGGTTTTACCAAGAACTTTTAACACTTTTTCACTCATTACTCTAAATGCCCCAAAATCGTCCGCTTTTTGAAGTCAAAATTTTGGGTTCCGAATAGCCATTTTGACACCATTACTACTAGAAACATTGATTTGTATTGTGGAAATAAGGTTTTACCAAGAACTTTTAACACTTTTTCACTCATTACTCTAAATGCCCCAAAATCGTCAGTTTTTTGAAGTCAAAATTTTGGGTTCCGAATAGCCAATTCGACACCATTACTACTCGAAACATTGATTTGTATTGTGGAAATAAGGTTTTACCAAGAACTTTTAACACTTTTTCACTCATTACTCTAAATGCCCCAAAATCGTCCGCTTTTTGAAGTCAAAATTTTGGGTTCCGAATAGCCAATTTGACACCATTACTACTTGAAACATTGATTTGTATTGTGGAAATAAGGTTTTACCAAGAACTTTTAACACTTTTTCACTCATTACTCTAAATGCCCCAAAATCGTCCGCTTTTTGAAGTCAAAATTTTGGGTTCCGAATAGCCATTTTGACACCATTACTACTAGAAACATTGATTTGTATTGTGGACATAAGGTTTTACCAAGAACTTTTAACACTTTTTCACTCATTACTCTAAATGCCCCAAAATCGTCCGCTTTTTGAAGTCAAAATTTTGGGATCCGAATAGCCAATTTGACACCATTTCTACTAGAAACATTGATTTGTATTGTGGAAATAAGGTTTTACCAAGAACTTTTAACACTTTTTCACTCATTACTCTAAATGCCCCAAAATCGTCAGTTTTTTGAAGTCAAAATTTTGGGTTCCGAATAGCCATTTCGACACCATTACTACTAGAAACATTGATTTGTATTGTGGAAATAAGGTTTTACCAAGAACTTTTAACACTTTTTCACTCATTACTCTAAATGCCCCAAAATCGTCAGTTTTTTGAAGTCAAAATTTTGGGTTCCGAATAGCCAATTCGACACCATTACTACTAGAAACACTGATTTGTATTGTGGAAATAAGGTTTTACCAACAACTTTTAACACTTTTTCACTCATTACTCTAAATGCCCCAAAATCGTCCGCTTTTTGAAGTCAAAATTTTGGGATCCGAATAGCCATTTTGACACCATTACTACTAGAAACATTGATTTGTATTGTGGAAAAAAGGTTTTACCAAGAACTTTTAACACTTTTTCACTCATTACTCTAAATATCCCAAAATCGTCCGTTTTTTGAAGTCAAAATTTTGGGTGCCGAATAGCCAATTTGACACCATTACTACTAGAAACATTGATTTGTATTGTGGAAATATGGTTTTACCAAGAACTTTTAACACTTTTTCACTCATTACTCTAAATGCCCCAAAATCGTCCGCTTTTTGAAGTCAAAATTTTGGGTGCCGAATAGCCAATTTGACACCATTACTACTAGAAACATTGATCTGTATTGTGGAAATATGGTTTTACCAATAACTTTTAACACTTTTTCACTCATTACTCTAAATGCCCCAAAATCGTCCGCTTTTTGAGGCCAAAATTTTGGGTTTCGAATAGCCAATTTGACACCATTACTACTAGAAACATTGATTTGTATTGTGGAAATAAGGTTTTACCAAGAACTTTTAACACTTTTTCACTCATTACTCTAAATGCCCCAAAATCGTCCGCTTTTTGAAGTTAAAATTTTGGGTTCCGAATAGCCAATTTGACACCATTACTACTAGAAAAATTGATTTGTATTTGGGAAATAAGGTTTTACCAAGAACTTTTAACACTTTTTCACTCATTACTCTTAATGCCCCAAAATCGTCCGCTTTTTTAAGTCAAAATTTTGGGTTCCGAATAGCCAATTCGACACCATTACTACTAGAAACATAGATTTGTATTGTGGAAATAAGGTTTTACCCAGAACTTTTAACACTTTTTCACTCATTACTCTAAATGCCCCAAAATCGTCCGCTTTTTGAAGTCAAAATTTTGGGTTCCGAATAGCCAATTTGACACCATTACTACTAGAAACATTGATTTGTATTGTGGAAATAAGGTTTTACCAAGAACTTTTAACACTTTTTCACTCATTACTCTAAATGCCCCAAAATCGTCCGCTTTTTGAAGTCAAAATTTTGGGTTCCGAATAGCCATTTTGACACCATTACTACTAGAAACATTGATTTGTATTGTGGAAATAAGGTTTTACCAAGAACTTTTAACACTTTTTCACTCATTACTCTAAATGCCCCAAAATCGTCCGCTTTTTGAAGTCAAAATTTTGGGTTCCGAATAGCCAATTTGACACCATTACTACTAGAAACGTTGATTTGTATTGTGGAAATAAGGTTTTACCAAGAACTTTTAACACTTTTTCACTCATTACTCTAAATGCCCCAAAATCGTCAGTTTTTTGAAGTCAAAATTTTGGGTTCCAAATAGCCATTTCGACACCATTACTACTAGAAACATTGATTTGTATTGTGGAAATAAGGTTTTACCAAGAACTTTTAACACTTTTTCACTCATTACTCTAAATGCCCCAAAATCGTCAGTTTTTTGAAGTCAAAATTTTGGGTTCCGAATAGCCAATTCGACACCATTACTACTAGAAACACTAATTTGTATTGTGGAAATAAGGTTTTACCAAGAACTTTTAAAACTTTTTCACTCATTACTCTAAATGCCCCAAAATCGTCCGCTTTTTGAAGTCAAAATTTTGGGTTCCGAATAGCCAATTTGACACCATTACTACTAGAAACATTGATTTGTATTGTGGAAATAAGGTTTTACCAAGAACTTTTAACACTTTTTCACTCATTACTGTAAATGCCCCAAAATCGTCCGCTTTTTGAAGTCAAAATTTTGGGATCCGAATAGCCATTTTGACACCATTACTACTAGAAACATTGATTTGTATTGTGGAAAAAAGGTTTTACCAAGAACTTTTAACACTTTTTCACTCATTACTCTAAATATCCCAAAATCGTCCGTTTTTTGAAGTCAAAATTTTGGGTGCCGAATAGCCAATTTGACACCATTACTACTAGAAACATTGATCTGTATTGTGGAAATATGGTTTTACCAATAACTTTTAACACTTTTTCACTCATTACTCTAAATGCCCCAAAATCGTCCGCTTTTTGAGGCCAAAATTTTGGGTTTCGAATAGCCAATTTGACACCATTACTACTAGAAACATTGATTTGTATTGTGGAAATAAGGTTTTACCAAGAACTTTTAACACTTTTTCACTCATTACTCTAAATGCCCCAAAATCGTCCGCTTTTTGAAGTTAAAATTTTGGGTTCCGAATAGCCAATTTGACACCATTACTACTAGAAAAATTGATTTGTATTTGGGAAATAAGGTTTTACCAAGAACTTTTAACACTTTTTCACTCATTACTCTTAATGCCCCAAAATCGTCCGCTTTTTTAAGTCAAAATTTTGGGTTCCGAATAGCCAATTCGACACCATTACTACTAGAAACATAGATTTGTATTGTGGAAATAAGGTTTTACCCAGAACTTTTAACACTTTTTCACTCATTACTCTAAATGCCCCAAAATCGTCCGCTTTTTGAAGTCAAAATTTTGGGTTCCGAATAGCCAATTTGACACCATTACTACTAGAAACATTGATTTGTATTGTGGAAATAAGGTTTTACCAAGAACTTTTAACACTTTTTCACTCATTACTCTAAATGCCCCAAAATCGTCCGCTTTTTGAAGTCAAAATTTTGGGTTCCGAATAGCCATTTTGACACCATTACTACTAGAAACATTGATTTGTATTGTGGAAATAAGGTTTTACCAAGAACTTTTAACACTTTTTCACTCATTACTCTAAATGCCCCAAAATCGTCCGCTTTTTGAAGTCAAAATTTTGGGTTCCGAATAGCCAATTTGACACCATTACTACTAGAAACGTTGATTTGTATTGTGGAAATAAGGTTTTACCAAGAACTTTTAACACTTTTTCACTCATTACTCTAAATGCCCCAAAATCGTCAGTTTTTTGAAGTCAAAATTTTGGGTTCCAAATAGCCATTTCGACACCATTACTACTAGAAACATTGATTTGTATTGTGGAAATAAGGTTTTACCAAGAACTTTTAACACTTTTTCACTCATTACTCTAAATGCCCCAAAATCGTCAGTTTTTTGAAGTCAAAATTTTGGGTTCCGAATAGCCAATTCGACACCATTACTACTAGAAACACTAATTTGTATTGTGGAAATAAGGTTTTACCAAGAACTTTTAAAACTTTTTCACTCATTACTCTAAATGCCCCAAAATCGTCCGCTTTTTGAAGTCAAAATTTTGGGTTCCGAATAGCCAATTTGACACCATTACTACTAGAAACATTGATTTGTATTGTGGAAATAAGGTTTTACCAAGAACTTGTAACACTTTTTCACTCATTACTCTAAATGCCCCAAAATCGTCCGCTTTTTGAAGTCAAAATTCTGGGTTCCGAATAGCCATTTTTACACCATTACTACTAGAAACATTGATTTGTATTGTGGAAATAAGGTTTTACCAAGAACTTTTTACACTTTTTCACTCATTACTCTAAATGCCCCAAAATCGTCCGCTTTTTGAAGTCAAAATTTTGGGTGCCGAATAGCCAATTTGACACCATTACTACTAGAAACATTGATTTGTATTGTGGAAATATGGTTTTACCAAGAACTTTTAACACTTTTTCACTCATTACTCTAAATGCCCCAAAATCGTCCGCTTTTTTAAGTCAAAATTTTGGGTTCCGAATAGCCAATTTGACACCATTACTACTAGAAACATTGATTTGTATTTTGGAAATAAGGTTTTACCAAGAACTTTTAACATTTTTTCACTCATTACTCTAAATGCCCCAAAATCGTCCGCTTTTTGAAGTCAAAATTTTGGATTTCGAATAGCCAATTTGACACCATTACTACTAGAAACATTGATTTTTATTGTGGAAATAAGGTTTTACCAAGAACTTTTAACACTTTTTCACTCATTACTCTAAATGCCCCAAAATCGTCCGCTTTTTGAAGTCAAAATTTTGGGTTCCGAATAGCCATTTTGACACCATTACTACTAGAAACATTGATTTGTATTGTGGAAAAAAGGTTTTACCAAGAACTTTTAACACTTTTTCACTCATTACTCTAAATGCCCCAAAATCGTCAGTTTTTTGAAGTCAAAATTTTGGGTTCCAAATAGCCATTTCGACACCATTACTACTAGAAACATTGATTTGTATTGTGGAAATAAGGTTTTACCAAGAACTTTTAACACTTTTTCACTCATTACTCTAAATGCCCCAAAATCGTCAGTTTTTTGAAGTCAAAATTTTGGGTTCCGAATAGCCAATTCGACACCATTACTACTAGAAACACTAATTTGTATTGTGGAAATAAGGTTTTACCAAGAACTTTTAAAACTTTTTCACTCATTACTCTAAATGCCCCAAAATCGTCCGCTTTTTGAAGTCAAAATTTTGGGTTCCGAATAGCCAATTTGACACCATTACTACTAGAAACATTGATTTGTATTGTGGAAATATGGTTTTACCAAGAACTTTTAACACTTTTTCACTCATTACTCTAAATGCCCCAAAATCGTCCGCTTTTTTAAGTCAAAATTTTGGGTTCCGAATAGCCAATTTGACACCATTACTACTAGAAACATTGATTTGTATTTTGGAAATAAGGTTTTACCAAGAACTTTTAACATTTTTTCACTCATTACTCTAAATGCCCCAAAATCGTCCGCTTTTTGAAGTCAAAATTTTGGATTTCGAATAGCCAATTTGACACCATTACTACTAGAAACATTGATTTTTATTGTGGAAATAAGGTTTTACCAAGAACTTTTAACACTTTTTCACTCATTACTCTAAATGCCCCAAAATCGTCCGCTTTTTGAAGTCAAAATTTTGGGTTCCGAATAGCCATTTTGACACCATTACTACTAGAAACATTGATTTGTATTGTGGAAAAAAGGTTTTACCAAGAACTTTTAACACTTTTTCACTCATTACTCTAAATATCCCAAAATCGTCCGTTTTTTGAAGTCAAAATTTTGGGTGCCGAATAGCCAATTTGACACCATTACTACTAGAAACATTGATTTGTATTGTGGAAATATGGTTTTACCAAGAACTTTTAACACTTTTTCACTCATTACTCTAAATGCCCCAAAATCGTCCGCTTTTTGAAGTCAAAATTTTGGGTGCCGAATAGCCAATTTGACACCATTACTACTAGAAACATTGATCTGTATTGTGGAAATATGGTTTTACCAATAACTTTTAACACTTTTTCACTCATTACTCTAAATGCCCCAAAATCGTCCGCTTTTTGAAGTCAAAATTTTGGGTTTCGAATAGCCAATTTGACACCATTACTACTAGAAACATTGATTTGTATTGTGGAAATAAGGTTTTACCAAGAACTTTTAACACTTTTTCACTCATTACTCTAAATGCCCCAAAATCGTCCGCTTTTTGAAGTTAAAATTTTGGGTTCCGAATAGCCAATTTGACACCATTACTACTAGAAAAATTGATTTGTATTTGGGAAATAAGGTTTTACCAAGAACTTTTAACACTTTTTCACTCATTACTCTTAATGCCCCAAAATCGTCCGCTTTTTTAAGTCAAAATTTTGGGTTCCGAATAGCCAATTCGACACCATTACTACTAGAAACATAGATTTGTATTGTGGAAATAAGGTTTTACCCAGAACTTTTAACACTTTTTCACTCATTACTCTAAATGCCCCAAAATCGTCCGCTTTTTGAAGTCAAAATTTTGGGTTCCGAATAGCCAATTTGACACCATTACTACTAGAAACATTAATTTGTATTGTGGAAATAAGGTTTTACCAAGAACTTTTAACACTTTTTCACTCATTACTCTAAATGCCCCAAAATCGTCCGCTTTTTGAAGTCAAAATTTTGGGTTCCGAATAGCCATTTTGACACCATTACTACTAGAAACATTGATTTGTATTGTGGAAATAAGGTTTTACCAAGAACTTTTAACACTTTTTCACTCATTACTCTAAATGCCCCAAAATCGTCCGCTTTTTGAAGTCAAAATTTTGGGTTCCGAATAGCCAATTTGACACCATTACTACTAGAAACGTTGATTTGTATTGTGGAAATAAGGTTTTACCAAGAACTTTTAACACTTTTTCACTCATTACTCTAAATGCCCCAAAATCGTCAGTTTTTTGAAGTCAAAATTTTGGGTTCCAAATAGCCATTTCGACACCATTACTACTAGAAACATTGATTTGTATTGTGGAAATAAGGTTTTACCAAGAACTTTTAACACTTTTTCACTCATTACTCTAAATGCCCCAAAATCGTCAGTTTTTTGAAGTCAAAATTTTGGGTTCCGAATAGCCAATTCGACACCATTACTACTAGAAACACTAATTTGTATTGTGGAAATAAGGTTTTACCAAGAACTTTTAAAACTTTTTCACTCATTACTCTAAATGCCCCAAAATCGTCCGCTTTTTGAAGTCAAAATTTTGGGTTCCGAATAGCCAATTTGACACCATTACTACTAGAAACATTGATTTGTATTGTGGAAATAAGGTTTTACCAAGAACTTTTAACACTTTTTCACTCATTACTCTAAATGCCCCAAAATCGTCCGCTTTTTGAAGTCAAAATTCTGGGTTCCGAATAGCCATTTTGACACCATTACTACTAGAAACATTGATTTGTATTGTGGAAATAAGGTTTTACCAAGAACTTTTTACACTTTTTCACTCATTACTCTAAATGCCCCAAAATCGTCCGCTTTTTGAAGTCAAAATTTTGGGTGCCGAATAGCCAATTTGACACCATTACTACTAGAAACATTGATTTGTATTGTGGAAATATGGTTTTACCAAGAACTTTTAACACTTTTTCACTCATTACTCTAAATGCCCCAAAATCGTCCGCTTTTTGAAGTCAAAATTTTGGGTTCCGAATAGCCAATTTGACACCATTACTACTAGAAACATTGATTTGTATTTTGGAAATAAGGTTTTACCAAGAACTTTTAACATTTTTTCACTCATTACTCTAAATGCCCCAAAATCGTCCGCTTTTTGAAGTCAAAATTTTGGATTTCGAATAGCCAATTTGACACCATTACTACTAGAAACATTGATTTTTATTGTGGAAATAAGGTTTTACCAAGAACTTTTAACACTTTTTCACTCATTACTCTAAATGCCCCAAAATCGTCCGCTTTTTGAAGTCAAAATTTTGGGTTCCGAATAGCCATTTTGACACCATTACTACTAGAAACATTGATTTGTATTGTGGAAATAAGGTTTTACCAAGAACTTTTAACACTTTTTCACTCATTACTCTAAATGCCCCAAAATCGTCAGTTTTTTGAAGTCAAAATTTTGGGTTCCGAATAGCCAATTCGACACCATTACTACTCGAAACATTGATTTGTATTGTGGAAATAAGGTTTTACCAAGAACTTTTAACACTTTTTCACTCATTACTCTAAATGCCCCAAAATCGTCCGCTTTTTGAAGTCAAAATTTTGGGTTCCGAATAGCCAATTTGACACCATTACTACTTGAAACATTGATTTGTATTGTGGAAATAAGGTTTTACCAAGAACTTTTAACACTTTTTCACTCATTACTCTAAATGCCCCAAAACCGTCCGCTTTTTGAAGTCAAAATTTTGGGTTCCGAATAGCCATTTTGACACCATTACTACTAGAAACATTGATTTGTATTGTGGACATAAGGTTTTACCAAGAACTTTTAACACTTTTTCACTCATTACTCTAAATGGCCCAAAATCGTCCGCTTTTTGAAGTCAAAATTTTGGGTTCCGAATAGCCAATTTGACACCATTTCTACTAGAAACATTGATTTGTATTGTGGAAATAAGGTTTTACCAAGAACTTTTAACACTTTTTCACTCATTACTCTAAATGCCCCAAAATCGTCAGTTTTTTGAAGTCAAAATTTTGGGTTCCGAATAGCCATTTCGACACCATTACTACTAGAAACATTGATTTGTATTGTGGAAATAAGGTTTTACCAAGAACTTTTAACACTTTTTCACTCATTACTCTAAATGCCCCAAAATCGTCAGTTTTTTGAAGTCAAAATTTTGGGTTCCGAATAGCCAATTCGACACCATTACTACTAGAAACACTGATTTGTATTGTGGAAATAAGGTTTTACCAAGAACTTTTAACACTTTTTCACTCATTACTCTAAATGCCCCAAAATCGTCCGCTTTTTGAAGTCAAAATTTTGGGTTCCGAATAGCCATTTTGACACCATTACTACTAGAAACATTGATTTGTATTGTGGAAAAAAGGTTTTACCAAGAACTTTTAACACTTTTTCACTCATTACTCTAAATATCCCAAAATCGTCCGTTTTTTGAAGTCAAAATTTTGGGTGCCGAATAGCCAATTTGACACCATTACTACTAGAAACATTGATTTGTATTGTGGAAATATGGTTTTACCAAGAACTTTTAACACTTTTTCACTCATTACTCTAAATGCCCCAAAATCGTCCGCTTTTTGAAGTCAAAATTTTGGGTGCCGAATAGCCAATTTGACACCATTACTACTAGAAACATTGATCTGTATTGTGGAAATATGGTTTTACCAATAACTTTTAACACTTTTTCACTCATTACTCTAAATGCCCCAAAATCGTCCGCTTTTTGAAGTCAAAATTTTGGGTTTCGAATAGCCAATTTGACACCATTACTACTAGAAACATTGATTTGTATTGTGGAAATAAGGTTTTACCAAGAACTTTTAACACTTTTTCACTCATTACTCTAAATGCCCCAAAATCGTCCGCTTTTTGAAGTTAAAATTTTGGGTTCCGAATAGCCAATTTGACACCATTACTACTAGAAACATTGATTTGTATTGGGGAAATAAGGTTTTACCAAGAACTTTTAACACTTTTTCACTCATTACTCTTAATGCCCCAAAATCGTCCGCTTTTTTAAGTCAAAATTTTGGGTTCCGAATAGCCAATTCGACACCATTACTACTAGAAACATAGATTTGTATTGTGGAAATAAGGTTTTACCCAGAACTTTTAACACTTTTTCACTCATTACTCTAAATGCCCCAAAATCGTCCGCTTTTTGAAGTCAAAATTTTGGGTTCCGAATAGCCAATTTGACACCATTACTACTAGAAACATTGATTTGTATTGTGGAAATAAGGTTTTACCAAGAACTTTTAACACTTTTTCACTCATTACTCTAAATGCCCCAAAATTGTCCGCTTTTTGAAGTCAAAATTTTGGGTTCCGAATAGCCAATTTGACACCATTACTACTAGAAACATTGATTTGTATTGTGGAAATAAGGTTTTACCAAGAACTTTTAACACTTTTTCACTCATTACTCTTAATGCCCCAAAATCGTCCGCTTTTTTAAGTCAAAATTTTGGGTTCCGAATAGCCAATTCGACACCATTACTACTAGAAACATAGATTTGTATTGTGGAAATAAGGTTTTACCCAGAACTTTTAACACTTTTTCACTCATTACTCTAAATGCCCCAAAATCGTCCGCTTTTTGAAGTCAAAATTTTGGGTTCCGAATAGCCAATTTGACACCATTACTACTAGAAACATTGATTTGTATTGTGGAAATAAGGTTTTACCAAGAACTTTTAACACTTTTTCACTCATTACTCTAAATGCCCCAAAATTGTCCGCTTTTTGAAGTCAAAATTTTGGGTTCCGAATAGCCATTTTGACACCATTACTACTAGAAACACTGATTTGTATTGTGGAAATAAGGTTTTACCAAGAACTTTTAACACTTTTTCACTCATTACTCTAATGCCCCAAAATCGTCCGCTTTTTGAAGTCAAAATTTTGGGTTCCGAATAGCCAATTTGACACCATTACTACTAGAAACATTGATTTGTATTGTGGAAATAAGGTTTTACCAAGAACTTTTAACACTTTTTCACTCATTACTCTAAATGCCCCAAAATCGTCAGTTTTTTGAAGTCAAAATTTTGGGTTCCAAATAGCCATTTCGACACCATTACTACTAGAAACATTGATTTGTATTGTGGAAATAAGGTTTTACCAAGAACTTTTAACACTTTTTCACTCATTACTCTAAATGCCCCAAAATCGTCAGTTTTTTGAAGTCAAAATTTTGGGTTCCGAATAGCCAATTCGACACCATTACTACTAGAAACACTGATTTGTATTGTGGAAATAAGGTTTTACCAAGAACTTTTAAAACTTTTTCACTCATTACTCTAAATGCCCCAAAATCGTCCGCTTTTTGAAGTCAAAATTTTGGGTTCCGAATAGCCAATTTGACACCATTACTACTAGAAACATTGATTTGTATTGTGGAAATAAGGTTTTACCAAGAACTTTTAACACTTTTTCACTCATTACTCTAAATGCCCCAAAATCGTCCGCTTTTTGAAGTCAAAATTCTGGGTTCCAAATTGCCATTTTGACACCATTACTACTAGAAACATTGATTTGTATTGTGGAAATAAGGTTTTACCAAGAACTTTTAACACTTTTTCACTCATTACTCTAAATGCCCCAAAATCGTCCGCTTTTTGAAGTCAAAATTTTGGGTTCCGAATAGCCATTTTGACACCATTACTACTAGAAACATTGATTTGTATTGTGGAAATAAGGTTTTACCAAGAACTTTTAACACTTTTTCACTCATTACTCTAACTGCCCCAAAATCGTCAGTTTTTTGAAGTCAAAATTTTGGGTTCCGAATAGCCATTTTGACACCATTACTACTAGAAACATTGATTTGTATTGTGGAAATAAGGTTTTACCAAGAACTTTTAACACTTTTTCACTCATTACTTTAAATGCCCCAAAATCGTCAGTTTTTTGAAGTCAAAATTTTGGGTTCCGAATAGCCAATTCGATACCATTATTACTACTAGAAACATTGATTTGTATTGTGGAAATAAGGTTTTACCAAGAACTTTTAACACCTTTTCACTCATTAATCTAAATGCCCCAAAATCGTCAGTTTTTTGAAGTCAAAATTTTGGGTTCCGAATAGCCATTTCGACACCATTACTACTAGAAACATTGATTTGTATTGTGGAAATAAGGTTTTACCAAGAACTTTTAACACTTTTTCACTCATTACTCTAAATGCCCCAAAATCGTCAGTTTTTTGAAGTCAAAATTTTGGGTTCCGAATAGCCAATTCGACACCATTACTACTAGAAACACTGATTTGTATTGTGGAAATAAGGTTTTACCAAGAACTTTTAACACTTTTTCACTCATTACTCTAAATGCCCCAAAATCGTCCGCTTTTTGAAGTCAAAATTTTGGGTTCCGAATAGCCATTTTGACACCATTACTACTAGAAACATTGATTTGTATTGTGGAAAAAAGGTTTTACCAAGAACTTTTAACACTTTTTCACTCATTACTCTAAATATCCCAAAATCGTCCGTTTTTTGAAGTCAAAATTTTGGGTGCCGAATAGCCAATTTGACACCATTACTACTAGAAACATTGATTTGTATTGTGGAAATATGGTTTTACCAAGAACTTTTAACACTTTTTCACTCATTACTCTAAATGCCCCAAAATCGTCCGCTTTTTGAAGTCAAAATTTTGGGTGCCGAATAGCCAATTTGACACCATTACTACTAGAAACATTGATCTGTATTGTGGAAATATGGTTTTACCAATAACTTTTAACACTTTTTCACTCATTACTCTAAATGCCCCAAAATCGTCCGCTTTTTGAAGTCAAAATTTTGGGTTTCGAATAGCCAATTTGACACCATTACTACTAGAAACATTGATTTGTATTGTGGAAATAAGGTTTTACCAAGAACTTTTAACACTTTTTCACTCATTACTCTAAATGCCCCAAAATCGTCCGCTTTTTGAAGTTAAAATTTTGGGTTCCGAATAGCCAATTTGACACCATTACTACTAGAAACATTGATTTGTATTGGGGAAATAAGGTTTTACCAAGAACTTTTAACACTTTTTCACTCATTACTCTTAATGCCCCAAAATCGTCCGCTTTTTTAAGTCAAAATTTTGGGTTCCGAATAGCCAATTCGACACCATTACTACTAGAAACATAGATTTGTATTGTGGAAATAAGGTTTTACCCAGAACTTTTAACACTTTTTCACTCATTACTCTAAATGCCCCAAAATCGTCCGCTTTTTGAAGTCAAAATTTTGGGTTCCGAATAGCCAATTTGACACCATTACTACTAGAAACATTGATTTGTATTGTGGAAATAAGGTTTTACCAAGAACTTTTAACACTTTTTCACTCATTACTCTAAATGCCCCAAAATTGTCCGCTTTTTGAAGTCAAAATTTTGGGTTCCGAATAGCCATTTTGACACCATTACTACTAGAAACACTGATTTGTATTGTGGAAATAAGGTTTTACCAAGAACTTTTAACACTTTTTCACTCATTACTCTAATGCCCCAAAATCGTCCGCTTTTTGAAGTCAAAATTTTGGGTTCCGAATAGCCAATTTGACACCATTACTACTAGAAACATTGATTTGTATTGTGGAAATAAGGTTTTACCAAGAACTTTTAACACTTTTTCACTCATTACTCTAAATGCCCCAAAATCGTCAGTTTTTTGAAGTCAAAATTTTGGGTTCCAAATAGCCATTTCGACACCATTACTACTAGAAACATTGATTTGTATTGTGGAAATAAGGTTTTACCAAGAACTTTTAACACTTTTTCACTCATTACTCTAAATGCCCCAAAATCGTCAGTTTTTTGAAGTCAAAATTTTGGGTTCCGAATAGCCAATTCGACACCATTACTACTAGAAACACTGATTTGTATTGTGGAAATAAGGTTTTACCAAGAACTTTTAAAACTTTTTCACTCATTACTCTAAATGCCCCAAAATCGTCCGCTTTTTGAAGTCAAAATTTTGGGTTCCGAATAGCCAATTTGACACCATTACTACTAGAAACATTGATTTGTATTGTGGAAATAAGGTTTTACCAAGAACTTTTAACACTTTTTCACTCATTACTCTAAATGCCCCAAAATCGTCCGCTTTTTGAAGTCAAAATTCTGGGTTCCAAATTGCCATTTTGACACCATTACTACTAGAAACATTGATTTGTATTGTGGAAATAAGGTTTTACCAAGAACTTTTAACACTTTTTCACTCATTACTCTAAATGCCCCAAAATCGTCCGCTTTTTGAAGTCAAAATTTTGGGTTCCGAATAGCCATTTTGACACCATTACTACTAGAAACATTGATTTGTATTGTGGAAATAAGGTTTTACCAAGAACTTTTAACACTTTTTCACTCATTACTCTAACTGCCCCAAAATCGTCAGTTTTTTGAAGTCAAAATTTTGGGTTCCGAATAGCCATTTTGACACCATTACTACTAGAAACATTGATTTGTATTGTGGAAATAAGGTTTTACCAAGAACTTTTAACACTTTTTCACTCATTACTTTAAATGCCCCAAAATCGTCAGTTTTTTGAAGTCAAAATTTTGGGTTCCGAATAGCCAATTCGACACCATTATTACTACTAGAAACATTGATTTGTATTGTGGAAATAAGGTTTTACCAAGAACTTTTAACACCTTTTCACTCATTAATCTAAATGCCCCAAAATCGTCCGCTTTTTGAAGTCAAAATATTGGGTTCCGAATAGCCAATTTGACACCATTACTACTAGAAACATTGATTTGTATTGTGGAAATAAGGTTTTACCAAGAACATTTAACACTTTTTCACTCATTACTCTAAATGCCCCAAAATCGTCCGCTTTTTGAAGTCAAAATTTTGGGTGCCGAATAGCCAATTTGACACCATTACTACTAGAAACATTGATTTGTATTGTGGAAATATGGTTTTACCAAGAACTTTTAACACTTTTTCACTCATTACTCTAAATGCCCCAAAATCGTCCGCTTTTTGAAGTCAAAATTTTGGGTGCCGAATAGCCAATTTGACACCATTACTACTAGAAACATTGATCTGTATTGTGGAAATATGGTTTTACCAATAACTTTTAACACTTTTTCACTCATTACTCTAAATGCCCCAAAATCGTCCGCTTTTTGAAGTCAAAATTTTGGGTTTCGAATAGCCAATTTGACACCATTACTACTAGAAACATTGATTTGTATTGTGGAAATAAGGTTTTACCAAGAACTTTTAACACTTTTTCACTCATTACTCTAAATGCCCCAAAATCGTCCGCTTTTTGAAGTCAAAATTTTGGGTTCCGAATAGCCAATTTGACACCATTACTACTAGAAACATTGATTTGTATTTTGGAAATAAGGTTTTACCAAGAACTTTTAACACTTTTTCACTCATTACTCTAAATGCCCCAAAATCGTCCGATTTTTGAAGTCAAAATTTTGGATTTCGAATAGCCAATTTGACACCATTACTACTAGAAACATTGATTTGTATTGTGGAAATAAGGTTTTACCAATAACTGTTAACACTTTTTCACTCATTACTCTAAATGCCCCAAAATCGTCCGCTTTTTGAAATCAAAATTTTGGGTTCCGAATAGCCAATTTGACACCATTACTACTAGAAACATTGATTTGTATTGTGGAAATAAGGTTTTACCAAGAACTTTTAACACTTTTTCACTCAAGCAGAGCAATATTGGCGTCAAAGGTCACGTGCTCTATGGCTGAAGGATGGCGATCGCAATACTAAATTTTTTCACACAAAAGCAAGGGAGCAAAAACGCAAGAATTTCATTGCTAAATTAATTGATGATGAGGGCATTGTTCGGGTAGGGGACGAAGCTATTGCTCGAGTTGCAAATGATTATTTCAATTCGCTATTTACATCATCCGAGCCTCGGAATTTTGATGATGTGTTGTTGGGTCTTGAGGGGCGTGTTTTCGACGATATGAATAGGTTACTTCGGCTGGAGTATAGTGAGGTGGAGGTGGTGGAAGCGTTAAATCAAATGCACCCGTTAAAAGCTCCAGGGCCCGATGGGATGAATGGATTATTTTTCCAAACATATTGGCATGTTGTTGGCTCTAAGGTCGTGTCCACGGTGTTGGGTATTTTGCGTGATCAAATTTCTCCGCAGGGGCTCAATAAAACAAATATTGTTCTTATTTCTAAGAATAAGGCCCCGGATAAAATACGCGACTTTCGACCGATAAGCTTGTGTAATGTGGCGTATAAACTTGTGTCTAAGGTGCTTGCTAATCGGCTGAAACTTTTTCTGGGTGACATTATTTCCGAGAATCAAAGTGCCTTTACTCCTGGCAGATTAATTTCTGATAATATTTTGATTGCTTTTGAGATGTTCCATTTTATGAAAAATAATAGAATTTCGGAGGGACAAATGGCAATTAAATTAGATATGGCCAAGGCGTATGATCGGGTCGAGTGGGGATTTTTTAGACGGGTTTTGCGGACAATTGGGTTTGATAACTTGTGGGTCCAACGTGTTTTGGATTGTGTTAGTACTGTTTCATTTTCAGTACTTATAAATGGGACTCCGTCTGCTGAATTTTGGCCAAGCAGAGGTTTGAGACAGGGCCACCCGTTACCTCCGTATTTGTTTCTTATTTGTGCTGAAGCACTGTCAAATATGCTGAGAAGAGCTGTTGAGAACTCATCGCTGCACGCAATCCGGATCTCTAGCACGGCTCCACCTATTTCCCATCTTTTGTTTGCGGATGACAGTATTTTCTTTGTTCGGGTCACGTTGACAGAGGCTGAGGTCATAAACGGAATTTTGAGGAGATATGAGGCGGCTTCGGGCAACTGGTTAATCTGGATAAAACTATAGTTTCTTTCAGTAAGGGTATGCCTAGAAGACAACGAATTTCGTTAGCTGAGAGGTTGGGTGTAATTGAAGTTGAGGAGCACGCTCGGTATTTAGGCCTTCCTACTGTTATTGGGCGATCAAGGAAGGTAATTACTGACATTATTAGAGATAAGCTTTGTAGACAGTTACAAGGCTGGCGCGGGAAAATTTTGTCGAGGGCTGGTAAGGAGATTCTTATAAAGGTTGTGGCCAATTCTCTCCCTACCTATGTGATAAGTGTTTTTAAAATTCCTGCGAATTTTTGTCTTGAATTACGATCTTTGGTTTCTAGATTTTGGTGGGGACACGATGAAGGAAAGCGCGGTATTAATTGGGTCTCCTGGGCAAAAATGGTTCGGCCTAAAAGTGAAGGAGGATTGAATTTTCGCGATTTCAATTCGTTCAAACTTGATCTGCTAGCTAAACAAGCATGGCGCCTTGTGACTAATCCAGATTGCCTTTTGGCCCCGCTTAATGAAAGCTAAATATTTCCCAGATGGTGAATTTGTTGGAGTTGTATACTTAATGTAAAGATTTAAGTAACGTAAACTCTCGATCATAGCATTTAATCTATTTAATTAAATAAACAATTGTTTGCCTTTAATTATTGTTAATTAAATATTTACAAATTATAGTCCTGGATTGATTATATACGTTGTAATTAGTATGGTGTGCGTCGTCACATGGAAGATCATACTATCGGTTACTCGTATTTAATCGAACAGTAGCTCACGACCTAGATGGACAGGGACTAATCCATCGGTATAGTCGTTGTGTGAAGGAGAAAATAATTTGTCTTAATTATTTTATCACACTTGTACACTTGGTGTATTGGGCGGATCGCTTGAGATTTATCGATTAGGATTGTCTTAGATAATCGATTTAAATCTCAGTGTATTTTATTCTTAATCCCCAATATTATTGCGGGTGTATATATTTAATATTATTGACTTTGATTTTCCAAAGGATCGAAATTGATTGATTAGTATAACCAGTCAATTACCGATAAAGTTTGGTCACGGTATTTTATATATGACACGCCGTGAATTCTTGACGAGAAAGTGTATCCCGATAAGGGTTGATAATATCCCGAGATGAGTTCATAAGGAATTATTGTGTAAACCTCATGAGTGGATTTGTTTCGCATAATAATTAAAGTTGAATGGTACTAGTCTCGGATAAAAGAGATGAATAAATTAATTAGCAATAAATTAATTTTATTCATGGATATTTAAATTTTAAATACACGGAATAAATAATACTACCGGATATAAAATTATTTGATATAGGGAAAAATAGCAATAAGGCCATTTTTCAACATTTTTTTACCAATAAGGCCAATTTCTAATTTTCGTGTCAATTAGGCCTTTTTGTTCCAATTAGGCCAAAAAAAATTATTTGAAAGTACGTAAATACCCTTACTCTATCTTACCCTCACCCCACCCCACCCCACCCCAGACATTACCTTCCACAAATCCAAATTCACATCGTAACAGCAGCGGGAAGATGGAATCAACAATTCGATCTCGCCCGACAACGCCACCGTCAACCGCCTCTGTTCCTCCGACCACCACGCACTGAAGTCCGACCACCACCTTTCACGCCACCGCCAAAAACCACCGAGATCGAATCGCCCGACACAGTCCCCGCTTTAAACAACTGCTGCTCCGAACGCGATTCGGCAAATGTTTTCGAAAGCGAACCTCTGGAGGATGTCTTGAAATTCGATGATCGTCGCCGTTTGTCGGGCGGTTTCGAGGATTGGGTTGAGGCGGTTCGATATCTCCGTGTCCACCACCTGTTCGATGAAATTCCTGAGTGACATGGTGTTGAACTCGTGGCTCGAGACCTTGCGTTGGAATTTCCAGTTGTCGCCGTCGGCATTGAAGATGCCGTCCCCGAGGAGGTCCCTGAGGCCTCTTGATGTCAGCTTCTTCGGATTGGGCGGCGGTGGACCGCCTCGTGGCCTCGCAGCTTAACGGGCAGCCCAGCAAGGAGTTCTCGATTGATAACGAAGACTTCTCGTTTTGCTTTGACCATCATGATCATGATAATAAGAATAATAATAATTCTGATTATAAGATGGTCGTAGCGAAGGATGATGATACGACCAATCTATGGAACTTTGGCGGGCGGCCT
The DNA here is from genome assembly GCA_954870475.1 of Euphrasia confusa. NCBI lineage: Eukaryota > Viridiplantae > Streptophyta > Magnoliopsida > Lamiales > Orobanchaceae > Euphrasia > Euphrasia confusa. Next base: position 20,775,966 of record OX940962.1, read on the forward strand.
TCGACGTCTTCGTCTTCCTCGGACCCACTTTGTCATTTGTCTGTTTAATTATCTAGTGTGTATATATGGAATTTAAAGTTATACATTTTATAATGAAAATAATAATGATGATGATGATGATACAATTATATCTATATATATAGTGTTGTTTATACATGAAATTTGAAAGGAGTGTTATGGCAATGTGATATGGATGCGCCTAGTTTGCTGACCGTAGTATCTTTGTACCTAATTATGGTTATTGGATGATTGCTCATGTCCATCTATTTTGTTTTGTTGCAGCATCACTGTTTCCATATCATCATACGTACGCGCCTGTATACATCAATTAATCCCTGTCAGTGTAAAAATGAAACATATTCATAGTCTTTTTATGCTATTCAGTGTGAAAATGGGATATTCAGTGTCTTTTAGTCATATTCAGTGTGTGTTGGCTTTCATTAACTTGTATTTAAGTCTTATTCAGTGTGTTTCAGTCCTGTTCAGTGTATTTTTTAATCAAACAGTGTATTCATGTGACATTCAGTGTTTTTCATTCCTATTCAGTGTGTTTCAGTCTTGTTCAGTGTATTTTTTAATCAAACAGTGTATTCATGTGACATTCAGTGTTTTTCATTCCTATTCAGTGTGTTTCAGTCCTGTTCAGTGTATTTTTTAATCAAATAGTGTATTCATGTGACATTCAGTGTTTTTCATTCCAATTTAGTGTCTTTCAGTCATGTTCAGTGTGTTTAAGTGCTACTCAGTGCATTTTAATCATATTCAGTGTGTATAAGTCATATTCAGTGTGTTAAGTCATATTCAGTGTGTTTTTGTGACATTCAGTGTTAAAACATGACATTCAGTGTTAAAATATGACATTCAGTATGTTGTTACTCATTCAGTGTGTTTGCAAGAGACATTCAGTGTAAATATGGGACATTCAGTGTTAAAATATGACATTCAGTGTTAAAATATGTCATTCAGTGTTAAAATATAACATTCAGTATGTTGTTATTCAGTGTAATTTTATAACATTCAGTGTGAAAATCTGACATTCAGTGTTATTATTCTTAAGTGTAAAAATATGACATTCAGTGTTTTCGATTTAAATTTCAATTGAAAAAACAAATTAAAAAAATATTCCAAAAATAATCCATACTTCCACCATTTCGAACATATTTAACAAAATGTATCACATGACAATTTCAATTAAAATGTTGCTCAAGAGCATAACAACATTTTTACATATACACATTTTTACATATACAATGTTGCTCACGAGCATAACCACATTTTTACATAACCAGGAAGATTCGCAAGCTCCCGCTCTTTCTCGGATTCGACTCGAACACTCGGAAAGCGTCCTCGATGAAACCGCACTTGGCGTAAACATCGAGCAGCGCGGTGCCCGCGTTCAACTCCATCGACGCCTTGATCGAAAAGGCGTGCAACTGTTTGACCTCGAATGATAGACTTCTGGAGGCACAAGCGCAGAGCACGCTCGACAAGGCGAACTCGCTGCCTCAACCAAGTATATCCATCCATCTGTACAAACCAACATCCTCGCCGCCTAGAAATGAACACGAATACCTACCCAAAAACGAGAACAAGAAAGAGAACCCTACACAGCTATCACATCAATATGAAGTATACAGTAAATTGCAAGCCATTGTGCTCATATACAACCACATATTTAACTTTACTAAAATACTGAAAAAATCTGGGGATGGGAAGGTTATGAAACAATTTTTTGGGGACAGCCAAATCAGAGTCTTCACAGGCAATAAGCGGGCTCAAGGTTTAAGTCCAAAGGGGCAAAAAGGATTGACAAAATGATGCCGAGTACCAAAATAGTATTAACTACCCATTTAAAATGGTCTTTATATACAAGACATGTAAAGTTAAATAGTAGGTCTCAATGAGCATAAAAAAATCTTAGATATTGTGCGGAAGGAGGGCGAAAACAAAACGTTTTTGGGGCAATAATTTAATTTTTGATAAAATATTTTTAAAAATATGTATATATAGGTAAAAACTGAGTAGATTTTTTTATGTTCACAGACAATACGTAACAGGTCTTGATGAGATGTCCAATGCATCAAATAGACACGGAAAAACCAACATCTTTACGCCACGAAAAGAGCAAGTGTTTCCATTGGATTCTACTACCGCAAAAGCTATTGCTTCACTTATTTCTTACAGGACTAAAGTTGAAAAGGAGCCAAATAAACCAAATTATCTGCTAATACTGCAATCAAACATTGAAGTTTACACCGATCGATAGCTTTTGCAAACATGAGAACTGTGTCGCAGTTCATAGCAAACTTCTAATTGTTAGTTCTTTAGCTATGCAGGATTTCGAAAGCAAGTTAAATCATCGCATAATCCATAACAAGAATACTGGACTTACCGATTTTCGAATCATGGCCATCTGGACGGGGTTATTCTTGACACGAGCAAGAGCTTCTTGTTTCCTTTGCCTGATCATAAGCAAAGGATCTGAATGAAGTTTCCTCCACGGTTCAGTCGCCGACTGAGACTTTTCCTTCTCCTCAAACAGAGCTCCCGGCACCGCCGATTGCTACAAATAATGAATCACAATTCACCCCAACCATTAAGAATTCCAAACACAAGAGAAATATATAGCAATAAACTCCATCTCTAATCAGACATAAAGTACCTTCCCAGAAGCAGCAGGCGGCGCGGTGGTCTCCGGCTCTGTCTTCGGTAAAGATTCAAGCTCCTTGAAACTAGAACTCCCCTTCCCCACATCCAATCTCGATTCGTACAAAAACTCCAATCGCTCTTGCTTCCTGAAGAAACAAAATAATAATTTAATTGAAAATAAATAAATAAATTGGTGCCGAGAGCATAAACCCTAGCTCGGAAACCCTAGATGGAAAAAAATTCGAGAATTACGGGATAAGGGTGACGACGCGGGGCACGTTGGAGACGGATCGGAAAAAGCGGCGGTGTGGTGGTGCGTTGGATTGGGAACAGGGGAGCTGCTCCTCTCCTCCGATTCGATCTCCTCGTGTTCGTTTACAGCACCAAAATAATGAAAAGGGTATTGAGGTCTTTACACATTTTAGGTCGCCTAATTGACACGCGTAATTTCTCGAAAGCCTTATTGTCGAAAAAATGTTGAAAATTGACCTTATTGCCATTTTTCCCTTTGATATAATATGGTTTAATATTGGGAGTGCGGTTTTATAAAAAGAGTAAGTTCTAAGTGTTTTAGTAAACTTAAATACTAATCTTTTGTCTAATGGTAAAAAAGAAAAAACTTCCGAAATTACCCTTTATTTATTTGTGTTTTTAACAATTAATAATAGTAAGATATACGTTTTAAGTATAATCAGAAAACATCTCGCTGCTTCTATCATCCTCTCCAAAATCGCTCTCCACATACGGCGTGGCGGAACTAGTTTTTTAAATTTCAGGATGAAGATTCTAAGCTTACAATGAGATCATTCAGTCGAAGACTGCAGTCTTTTCCCGAAAATTAGGTACGTTTTCACCATTTGGTTTCTGCGTAGTTTTTTATGGAATTTGGGGTATTTGGTCGTAGTTCTTTTTCCATCAATAATAGAATTGCAATTGTTCATCCAATTATTTGCGCTTCTTTCCATAACTTCAGAAACTACCGATTAAATTCACCCCATTACAAACACATATCTCTGAGAGAAAACTCAGAAATATCGTGTTAACACAAAATCTCGCCCACAGACGGAAGAAAAGATACTGAAATTGTGAGAAGCAAGAAATCGTTGTCCACATTGATTGAGACTTTCGCGCGGCCTAGGTTTTCTTAAGAATTGCCACCGGAGCCATGAAACACCATTGCAAATTGGCGTCGATCTCGACTTATAGGTAATGTTTGAAATTTAGGGTTGATTTCACCATGTGTTCTTGGGGTTGTTTAGTTGAAATTGTTCATATGAATTGATTTTCCAAGTGTAATTAACAACATTAAGTTTTGAGTTTTTTTCAATAGTATTTATTTCCCAAACGAGTGTGTTCTTACATTTTTATGTTAGTCGTGTTTAATTATACTAAAACCAATGTTTTAAAAAACGGTCGAGGCGTACGCCTCGAGGCGCGCCTCGTACCGCATCAGGGGTTTCGTGTGATGAGGCGTACGAGTCAAAGACGTTTTAATTTTTATACGCCTTTATACGTGAGGCGTACGAGTCGAGGCGGTACGAGTCGAGGCGTCTGAGGCGGCCGCCTCATCAAATTTTTGTATTTTTATATAAATAATAGAGTAATTTATTAATTTATTATTTTGTATTATTCTTTAATCATATATTGTTCCATCATTGTTTAACCATACAATTTTTATCGTCTCCATTCTTGTCCGGTAACTCAAAAAATTATAATCTTTCACGAAATTTTCTCAACTTCAGTACATATTTTTATGTTCTCTTCTTTTATCTTGCTTCTACACCTATTTTTATATTTTTATTTTGAAATGTTTTAAATCCCTATTTTTTAACTTAAATACAACAAGCCAACAATTATGAAAAAAAATGCATAAAAAATGATTATATATTCTAAGGTTCATTCTTATATGTTTATGAAATTATGATATTTGATTTTTTTTCTTCATATAATGGATGCACTTTAAAACACTATTATATAGAAAAATTATTGAAAATGGTGAAGGGATCAATCGAGAATAGACTAATTTCAATTTTTAATGAGTTTTTGAACAAATAAATTTTATTTTAAGAGTTATTTGATTTATTTATAATTTATTAAAATATTATTGATTTTTTATAAAAAAAAATAAAAAATTTTTGAGACGTACGCCTCGTTCCGCCTCACGCCTCAAGAGAAAAACGCCTCAAATACGAGTCGCGTAATTTAAAACATTGACTAAAACTAGTTAGTAAACATGTGAATTTACTAACTAGTGATTTTTTTTTTCACATGGTTTATGTGTGTTTGAAAGTTTTATCGTGTAGAGTGGGTTATTTTGTTCTTAGTCTATGAACATGGATTATAGTAGTAGTTCAGTGGGTTATTTTGTCACTAGCATATCTCTCAATATCTCTGCAATTCAGTTTAATTGTTATTGCAATGGTGGTTTTGAAACTAGTTTTTCAAACAATTTTAAGGTCTACCCAACTGATAGTTACATAACTACTAGTTGAATGATGTATTCATAAATTTAGACGATAAAACCACTAGTTTTATGAAAAGTTCGTACATGGTTAGCCAATTGGTTTCTATGATTTTACCAAAAAAATTATTAATGACATGTCCGTTTCAAAAACAGTTTCGTACGGTTCTTTCAGCCAACTAATTTGTGATATGGCTTGCAGCAAATTGGCGTGCTTAGCATTGATTCTTCATGTATAGGAAATTAGTTATTCACTGAATGTATATTTACTGTTATGTGATATTGAATACAAGGAAGATATTGAGTGATGTATACTTTATGTACTTATTAGATGGTACTCAATCTGTTTCCTAAAATTGAAATGGTCTTGAATGGTGTTTTTAAAAATTTGTTTTGATTATGATATGACCTTGAATCTTACAAATGATTGTATTAGATATTGATTAATATGTCTGATTTGAACATGACACTACTAATATGCTTGATCAATATGATTACTGTATGTATGTATATCATTGTTTCAACAATTATTAGTTGTTGTTAATTAATGTAATCTGTTAGTTATGGTTATACATTACTTTTAATACGTAGAAGGCATGGCTATTAATATGGGTTCCAAAAATGGAATACATGACATGTAGTTTTGTGCTTAATAATTCAACCTGCATGTTGTAGTTTATGACATGAGCACTTTTATTATTTGTATAGCATAGTTACTAAAATAGTCATCTTTTTTAATTGATTTTCAGATCCGGACGCGAAGGAGGTGTCACTATCTTCGAAAACCCTATTGGAATCCGAAAGGTACGTGTGCGATATCTGCGACAAGGGTTTCCAGCGCGACTATAGCCTTTAAATGCACCAGCGGTGGCACAAGGTGCCGTGGAAGCTGCTGAAGCGCGAGAGATCGACGGCAAGGAAGAGCGTGTTTGTCTGCCAGAGACGAGATGCCTCCATCACAACCCTCGCCACACGCTCGGCGATCTCGTCAGGATAAAGAAGCATTTCCCGTGAAAGCACAACAATCAGAAGTTTGTGTGTATTTGAAGTAGTTGTTTTGCGGATAGTTTTCATTGTATTCTATTCGATAATTTCTATGAACTTTTCATCCCTAATTTTTAAGGTTATTTTATCCCTAGATTCAATTTTAGTTTTTACACCAAATTTTTATTTTTGTAATTTTTTTCTCCATCTGTTGAAATTCATTTTTATGTGTATAATATAGTGGTTTTGCATATAGTTTTAAGGTCTATTTAACATTAATAGTTTACTAGGAACGAAACTAGTTGAAATTCATTTTATGTGTATATTATATAGTGGTTTTGCATATAGTTCTAAGTTCTATTTAACCTTAATAGTTTACTAGGAACGAAACTCGATGAAATTTATTTTATGTGAATATTATATAGTGGTTTTGCATATAGTTCTAATGTCTATTTAACCTTAAAAGTTTGCTAGGAACGAAAGTACTTGAAATTCATTTTATGTGTATTATATAATGGTTTTGCATATAGTTCTAAGGTCTATTTAACATTAATAGTTTATTAAGGAACGAAACTAGTTGAAATTCATTTTATGTGTATATTATATAGTGATTTTGCATATAGTTCTAATGTCTATTTAACATTAATAGTTTACTAGGAACAAAATTAGCAAAAAAATGATAATTGTATTACACAAAGTTAAAAACGAAAATAGTGAAAATTGATAATTCCATTACACAAACTAGAAACGAAATTAGAAAAAAATTGTTAATTTATAAAATGCTAGAATTGAATTAACAATAAACTGTTAATTGTATTACACAAAATTATAGGAACAAAAATGATTTATATTACACCAAACTAGAAATGAAACTAAAATAAGTCTAGAGCACGAAGTCTAGAGCACGTCGTCGCACTTGTGTAATTTTTTATTATCTGGGAATGAATCTCATTTCCTAAACACACATTCCTGACATCGATCGAGCTAGTTAGGATCACCGAAAACGTTTACCAGTCGGGCTTTTCATTCGAGCGACATTGCTCTTTGACCAAGTCGAAAGATCACTGGACGGGCCCGTGCTTTAGATAACCTGATATAAAATGAGAAACAACAGTGTGAGTAAGAGGGAAACACCAAAATGGTGTCTCCAAAGCTTCGAATACCATTTCCTATCACCATCATCTACCTCAGCAGTTCGCCAATGTAATATAAAGAGTACACACATCACACATTGAGCATCTTTTATGTAGTTGAAAATTTCAAATTAAAAGAAAAATTGAATAAGGAAATGAAAAGAATTCATGCCATGATACAAAAGAAAATTAATTATGAATTGACAATAAATTATAAAATCACCGACGAAAAAAAATATCACAACATTGTTGATGCTGACCTTCCCATATATTCGCAAATGAAGCCTTGCTCGTCGTACCTGGAGCCTGGGGTGTCGGCGATGACAAGGTACCAGACGAATTAAGGAACTTGATGTTCAAGCCAACTCCACTATCTTCTCGCGTCGCCACGGCCATTGGCCAGATCGAGATTGGGATCAAACTCTTCGATGCCGTCGATGGCGATGTCAAGTTTGGAGTGGGCATCATAGGATGTCGAGGTCGTCGGCTTGCTCTTGGGTTCGCTTTGACTTGGGAACGCTCGGTGTCGACCGTCTCATCGCCATGCCCGCGGTCCGCGATGCGTGTTGCCAAGGAGGAGGCCGATAAGGTCTTGTTTTTCCGGAAGAGAAAAATGTTCAATGAATAGAAAGGACATTAGGGTTTCTCCAAACAAAACGTGTTTATACATCGAATTAAAAACAAATTATTGTAAAATGTAGAGGGTATGTTAGACATTTTAATTTTAAAAAAGTGTCTTAAAATATAATTACAAAACATAACAATATCTTAAAATATAATACAAAAAAATTATAATTACCTTTAAAATAGTAATGCCAATCTTTAGTATTTGATTATAATTTCATAAGCCAGACTATTTTTTTCTCTAAAATGTCCATTAATTTATATAGTGGAAAATAAATTAATTAATATTAATGGGATTAATGGATTTGGGCTAGGCTCAATTTAATCATTAATATTGGAAGCCCAATATTTCACCTCCTTTAGATCCCCTACGTAGCCTATAAAAGCACTACATGGCCTTCACAATTCATAACCTAATATACAAGATAATCATACTTGATTAGTCTAGAGAGTTCGTGAAGGAGATCCATAAGGTTGGAGGATCGTCGCCCACCCGACGTTCAAGCTAGTGCAAGGAATACGTGGGAAGATCGTAAGGTCATCAATTTTGATTTCGTTTCTCCGCACAACGAATCGAAGGTAAAATCATAAACCTCCTTATATGATTTTGTACGTATTAAATTGTGACATATACATGAACGCACGATCCGGGAAAACGACGAACCTCGGGGACGGGGATTCGAGATCTCCGGCGAGGATCGAAGGTGGCGGTTGAACCCTAGGGTTCGGACCGCCGGACGCGTGGCAAAGGGGAGCCCCGGCTGGACGCCGGGGCATGCGATCGACGTGAAGTCAATCGCCGGGAGGTTCGCCGTGGGCTGGTGCCACGGCGGGTGGACCTCCCAGCCACCCTTGGCCGGCCGCGGTGGCGCACGGGCAGAAACCCTCGACTGGAGCCGAGGGGTGCGATCGATCCTCGGATCGATCGCGGGTAAGCTGTGGGGTCACCCGCAGCGACCCCGTACGTGCTGCGGGTTCGCCCGCAGCGGATGCGTGCGGGGCTTAGCCCCGCCGGGCAGCGAGTCGTGGACTCGCTGCGGGGCTGCTGCGAGCAGCCCCAGGGATCGCTCGTAGCGATCCCAGTGATCGCACGGGGCGATCGCGAGTCCCCTCGCGGGGACTCGGCTGGGCGTGCGTGCGCCTTCGGGTGCGTTGCGCGTTCGGCTGGGTCCCGGTTCGCGTGGGCTCGTGATTTCTCCGGCGATTGGGGATTTCGTTCGGGTTATTAGTTTCCGCAAATTTTAATGACCCGGGATATCGATTTCCAACATTAGTGTCGTTTGTGAGTTGTGCATTGTTATGTTTGTGTTGTTTTAGTCGTATTTTATGTTTTTGTGTGTGTTGGATCTCACGGGGTGTGTTGGAGTGGTTTGAGTTCATTTTATAGGTCAAATGTTGGAGAAAGTCGAAGAATCGAATAAAAGATCGAAGAATTGAGAAGGAGCTGAAGAAGCCTTAAACGGCGGGCGCCAAGTGAAGAAATGGCGGTCGCAGGAAAAAAACGGCGGTCGCCGAAGATGGTATGACGACCGCCGAAAGGGCCAAAAAGTGTCAGATGGTCGGCCATGACTTTTGGGGAAAACGGCGGTCGCCAAACTCGGAACGACGGTCGCTGAAAACGTTTGGCGATCGCGGAAATGAAATGGCGGGCGCCGTTTCGGGGCGGTTTCATGACGGTTTCCAAGCCATTCTTTGATGCATTTAGGCGAGGAAATCAGAGGAAAAAGGTGTCTTTTCGCTGGGAACTTCAAGGAGGGTGTAGGAGAGGTCCGATCCGAAGCCGACAACTTCGGAAGCACGTTCTAGTTCAATATCCATTTAACGTTTTAGTAATGTTAATGTATTTTTAAGTTCATTTCTATTTTCAGATTATGCTCTCTTTATTTCCATGCTTCTTATGATTTTGGTTTGAGAATGTTAATCATCTTTGTAGTTGAATTCTTCGTTAAGTGTTTGTCAATTTTAATTTAAGATCTTATGCTTTCTTGTTATTACTTGTTTATTGCTTTTACTTTAATTATGATGATGAACTAAATTTTCTAACTTGGATAATGATATGGTGAATGAATAAGAGAACTAGCAAACTCTTGAACAAATTCAATATACTAGCACGATCTTAGAATCGTAACCCGACCGGGAGCGATCCTCTAAGTGAATTAAAAGTTATTTATGATGGAGTTGTATTCTAAATGTCTAGTTTAGTGAAAATACAGAACTCCTTATCTATACCTTCATTCGAGATATGATTCAAGCATTATTGCATTTAATGCAATAGTCCTTGATGTATACGTTGTAGACAGTATGGCGTGAGTGAGGAGACACGCGGAAGATCATACTGTCGGTTAATCGTATACTATCGAACAGTAGCTCACGACTTAGATGGACAGGGATAATCCATTGGTATGTCGTAGTGTGACTGGTAGATAGTCGGTCTTGACTATCATGTTACACTCGTACACTTGGTGTATTGAGCAGGACCACGGGAGGGCGTTCGATTTATACTAATCGCAGTAATCGAACTAGACCTCAGATATTACGGATATACGAATTCTTAATCCCTATATAATTATAGGTGCGTGTGTCCAGTTCTCGGTTCTTTGACTTACTAGTGAGTGAGACTAATTGATTAGTCAATATTCTCGGTAAATTGGGAATCGGAATTGTACACACGACATGCTATAGATTATAGACAGGAAACCGTGTCCCATTTATTGGGTTGATGATGTCCCCTAGATGAGCTCATAAAGTTTATCATGTAAACCCTGCGGGTGAATTCGTTCCACATGATAATAAGGATGGGTTGTACTAGTCTCGGATAACAAGAAACGAGTTAATTTAATTATTAGTAATTAAAGTTAATTCGTGGACATACGATATCTTAAACACGGGGAAAGTCGTATATGTAATTCGGCGGAATTATTATTGTTGAAATAATATAAATTAATTATTGGGAATTCAATTATAATTTTATAGTGGAATTAATTATAATTAAAATTGTGGAATTTAATTAAGGTTTGCCTTTTAGGACGCCGAGTTAATTAAATTGCAATTTAGCCTAATAATTAATTTCCATAAGGTCCCTTGTGTAGCTCTATAAATACCTCACCCTCTCTTTCTCTAAACCTAAGAAACGCCGCTATTTTATTTTTGCGGAGAAAAATAAATTGTTTGCGCAATTATTTTTCTGTAAAAATAAATAGATTAGCGCTGTTATTATTTTCTGGAGAAATTAATTGCTAGCGCAATTATATTTCTGAGACAGAAGATCAAAACCTAACTTACGCTATAATTAATTCTTTAGAGAAAATAAAAGCTTGCGCAATTAATTTTACTCTGTTTAATTAATTCATAGCGCAGTAATAATTCTGTAGAAATAATTTTGCTTGCGCAAATATATTTCTGAGACAGAGGATATTATTCCTACGGTGGGTTCAAGAGAGAAAGGAGAAGAGGAAGGTTCAGCGGATCGTTGCCCACTCAACGGCTGAACGTCGGGGATAGAGACATACACCGGAAGACTTCGTGGTCTCAACAATTCGGCTTCTCCGAATCACGCGACAAAGGTATAAGAAATCGAAACCCTTATTCCGCTTTTATTCGATTTCTTTCTCGTTGAAAATACATCGGATCTAAGATCGGGTTTCGGGTGTCGTGGATCGTGTTCCTCGACTACTGGGGGTTCAAGGACTTTCGGATCGGTAGTCGGAAGAGGAAAAACGGATCGGAAACGAGCCCGAAACAGCAGAATGCGCTGCTGTTCGCGGACGAACAGCGCCCGCGGGAAGGCTGGCAGCGCCCGCTGCCAGGAGCCTTTCCAGCGACCGCTGGTTAAGGGCAGCGCCCGCTGCCCGAGACAGATCTGTTGGAGTTGTGTACTTAATGTCTAGATTTAAGTAACGGAAACTCACGATCCATTGCCATTAATCTATTTAATTAAATAAACAATTATTTGCGTTTAATTATTTATAATTAAATATATGCAAATCATAGTCCTGGATTTTATACGTTGTAGTTAGTATGGTGCAAGCATGGGCGCACAGAAGATCATACTATCGGTTACTCGTATTTAATCGAACAGTTGCTCACGACCTAGATGGACACGGACCAATCCATCGGTATAGTCGTTGTGTGAGAGAGAAAATAATCTATCTTGATTATTTTATCACACTTGTACACTTGGTGTATTGAGCGGATCGTTGAGATTCATCGATTAGGATTGCCGGCGATAATCGATTCGAGTCTCAGTGTATTTTATTCTTAATCCCCGATACTATTGCGGGTGTGTATATTTAATATAAGTGACTTTGATTTACCAAAGGAATTAACCGATTTAATTATTGGGTTAATTACCGGTTAAGTTGGGTCACTATATTTTATATATGACATGCCGTGAATACTTGACGGGAAAGTGTATCCCGTAAGGGTTGATAATATCCCCGAGATGAGTTCATAAGGAATTATTATGTAAACCCTGCAGGTGGATTCGTTCCGCATAATAATTAAGGTTGAATGGTACTAGTCTCGGATACAAGAGATGAATAAATTAATTAGCAATAAATTAATTTTATTCATGGATATTTATATCTTAAATACACGGAATAAATAATACTACCGGAGAAATATTATTTGATATAATATGGTTTAATATTGGGAGTGCAATTAATTTTATATAGTGGAAAATAGAATTAATTAATATTGATAAGGATTAATGGACTTGAGCATTGGGCTCAATTTAATCTTCAATATTGGAAGCCCAATATTCCACCTCCTTAAGATCCCCTACGTAGCCTATAAAAGCACTACATGGTCTTCTCTATTCTCATAATCTCATAACTTGAAGATCACAATTCTAGAGAGAGAAAGTAGAGAGGAGGATCCATGGAGTTCGGTAGATCGTCGCCCACACGACGTCCGGGCTAGTGCAAGGAATACGTCGGAAGATCTCAAGGTCGTCAAATTGAGTTCTTCGTTTTTCCGAACAACGAGAACGAGGTAAATCGTAAAACCCTCTTTATGATTTTATCGTTTTAATTATCGTAAAAATACCGTGAACCAAGATTCGAGGTTTGGGATCCTCATCGGGGTCGAGCCGGGCGGTGGTGATCAAGGATCACCGGACCGCCGCGGCTGGAGCGATCCGGCGACGAGGATCGCGCGAACCATGTTCGCTGGAAGGGCAGGCGCTCGCCTGAGGACCAGGCGCCCGCCTGGTCCATGTCGCGCGCGAGCGCTTCGTACCTAGGCGCCCGCTTGGCGTGGCCTGGCAGCGGCGGATCCAAGGAGCTTCGTCGGAGCTGTGCGGGCTGCCAAGGGCTGAACCCTAGCGCATGTCCGGCGACATGCGCACGCCTCGATCAAACAAGCGGCGGCTCGGCCGCAGCTAGGGTTTGTATGGGGCGGTTCCGCGAGGGTTCAGGCATGGTTTGTGGGCTTCTACGAGCAGCCCTAGGCGGCTGCCTTGAACAGCCGCGAGCCCATGCGAGGGCTCGACCGAACAGCCGTGGGTTCGCCCGCGGTTAGGGTTTGGTTGAGTACCGGATTCGTGATGGTTCGTGGCGAGATGTTCCGGCAACCGGGAGTCGATTGGAAGTTGTTGTTCCGCAATTTTACAACTCCGGATATTCGATCTCCAAAGGATTTCGGTCGGAATTAATTAGATAATTTATTTATTTAAATTTATTAATTCCGGGATATCGATTTCCAACAATTGGTATCAGAGCGTTGGTTTTAGTTCATGGTATTTTTCGATAAATTGTTCTACCTTGCAGGGTTTCCGATTATTATGGCTAGATTTAATTTTGTTAATTAATGTCATAATAATGTTCTTGATTATTAAACTCTCGGTGATGTTATTTGTTCTTGTGTGGTGAATGTTTGTTCTTCATTTTTCCGGAAATTGTGAGGTCGATTTCATGTAGAGAATTGATACCGGATAATTGTAAATTAATTTTGTAAAATTATTTACGTTGGATCGATTCCGAAACGACGACCGGAAAAGTGTGACGGAGGAGACGATGAGAGGGAGAACTCCGTGATCGACCAATCCCCATGGTCGACCCCATGAAGATCGATCGACCGTAAGGGAAGGGGGCTGCCCGTGCGCCTCTCGGCCGTGATGCCGCCGGCAACGGTGGCGGGCCGGCTGGGATAGGCGGCGGCGATGCTCCCTCGGCTCTCGATCGATCGGTTGGGGGTGGTGCGGAGATCCCCACTCCGTGCTACTCCTAACCGAGATTTACTTTCCTAAATTATTCGGTTTTCCTATTTTGAGTATTTCTATTTTTTGGGAATTCTCATGGAATAGGAAAAGAATAAATTTAGAATAAATTTATTTTTCCTTATTGATTATTCCTATTCTTGGGAATATTCATGGATTAGGAAAAGGAATAAATTTGGAATTAATTTATTTTTCTTATTTAATTATTCCTTTATGGAATTTTTAATAGATTAAGAAAATAATTAATTTGGAAAGTTTTAAGAGTCCTTAATTAATTTTTCCTTATTTAATTATTCCTTTATGGAATTTTTAATGGATTAGGAAAGGAATTAATTTGGAAGGACTAGGAGTCCTAAATTATTTTATTTCCTTATTTCATTATGGAAGTCTTCTAGAATATTCCAAATGGGTCTTGGATAGATTATTCTAGAGATTTAATGAAGTAGAAAGGGAAAATAAAATAAATATAAATATTAATAATATTTAATTTTATTTTTGATTTATTCGATTGACTTAATTTTCGAATTAAGTAACTTTTGGATTTATTAAAAATAAATAGATTTAAATATTGGAAATTAATATTCCCGTCACATGGAGCATTCAAGAACGAAGACTGAAGACTAGAAGATGCGTACGGGGATGCGATAAAGCCATAATAGTCGGAAAATAATATTCTAGTAATTATTTTGATTATGTGATAATATTCTATGTGCTTTATTTCATGTATGCATGCTTATGTGTATTTAATTATGCATTAGATAGCGTATCCCTTTATTGTAAAAAGCTAAGTGGGAGAGGGTATGGAAACATATCCATGGTCTCCATTGCTGTTCTCTTGGTGACTTTTATGGACTTTTAAAGTTCGTATAGATAAGCCATTGGAGGAGAATTCTTGTAATTCCTTTTACGAGAAACATTGATTAAGTTTATCAAACAATGCCTAATTTGTCTTTCCAAAACTGATTTCAAGTCGACTCATTCTCACCCCGGGGAGTGGAATGGAGCCAAAGCCACTTGGTCATGTCGAGGACACAAATTAGAGACCTTCGTACCATCCTTTTGAAGGTGGATCGATTGTCTGCTCGGCTCCCTCATTTATGAGAGATAGGGTCGTTCGCATGGTGAATCACTGGTAAGAAACTTCGAGTTTCACTTATGATTCTCCGCGTCTTGATTTACAAGATTAAATGAATCAAGTAATTGGGAGTCAATTATAAAAGTCTCTTGGTGTAGTAAACGTCCACACAACGTGGCTTGCTATATCGACGGATTTTGGATTAATTGATGTAGACAGTTATAGGGAGTTGTGAAGGATTGTGAGTTATCGTAAACGTCCACACAACGTGGCTTGCGGTAATGTTGCGGTTCCAAACGGCTCACCTTAGTACTGAGTAATGGTTTACACTTAGGTACGCTTTATAGTATTCTTCCCAACGAAGTTCCGCTATAATTGATGTACGACCGAAGGAAATCTAATTGCTAAATCATTTGGATAGGTAAACGTCCACACAACGTGGCTTGCCATATCTGATGGGATTTTAGATGTGATTAGTGGTTTAATGATATTATTTGAGGGAGATAATATCGGAGATTAAATCGATTGTTTGTTGTTATATGTGCTCATAGATTAGGATATGGCTTTGAACCCACTTTATGTGATACTTAAGGATTATAAACTCATTGGTCCCTAAATGTAATGATTGGAATAGAGATCTAGACATTACCCAAACTGTTAAAGAGTGCAAGGTTGTACTCAGTGAGCTTTGTCCTCTCGAGCCTATTACATAGGCGGCTAGACAAGAAGCGATGAGGATACTCATAAAGGGCAGTCCTTCGAAGAAACGCTTAAACACGTTTTTGAGATGACTGACCTTTTGGACGAGTTGAGACGGAAATCGCAAGCTCTTGTAGCCAATGCCAAAGGTTTCGAACCTAAGGGCAAAATCGGTGGAAAGGAAAAGCAAGCAAAGAATCCCAGTGGTCCTAAGTTTCTTAGACCACGAGATGGGACGAGAAAGCCGTGAGGCAAGAGTTCTCGATGCAAACAGTCTGGGTACTGGAAGTCTGATTATCCTCTCAAAGAAGGTACGAAATTTCTTTAGTCGTAAAACATAGTCAGTGGTATTATCTACCGGAACCTGGTGTGTAGATATGGAACCACTGGCGGTATGTGCATTTTAAATGCAAAGGTTCCAGGAAACCTAACGACTTGGAAAAGAAGAAATCGTAGTCTACATGGGCAATGCTGTAGAGGAGACAGCAGTTGCAATGGAGGACATTTTATAGGATTTCATTTTGAGTTATTGCTTTTATGTACCTTTCATATTAGAAAGAACTTTGTTCTGGATTTCTAATGAATGGATATTTTATTTCTTTTAGTCATTTGATGGTTATAAGAAGAAATAATGATATTATCTATTCTGGTACATTAGCTAGCAATATATAAATGATGAATCCTGAGTCCACCATGATGCAACGAACCGTAGTGAAACTCGTTTTACTAATAAGAGATTTCTTTATCAATTATACTTGTGGATTCTTATGCTGAGTCATGTTTATTCAAATAAGAAGTTCAAGGGTCGAAAATTGATATTTTGATCAATTAAGTTGAAGGAGTGGACCTTCCGACCTAAGAATTTAATTTGGAAGATAATATGACTAAGCAATCCTTTATGGATATAAGATGTAAGATCCGGACAAGTATAAGAATTGATTGACTCTGATGTATGCAGACCTATGCCTACTCAGACAATAAGGTACGAGTACTTCATTTTATGATTACTCGAAAAATGGATTAGAATACCTGATGTGCCACAAAAGCAAGTGTTTTGACAAGTCAATGGACACTAAGCAATTGTGGAGAACCATCAAGGTATATCCATTTGTAGCCTGCGATTTAATCGCGGAGGCAAGTACCTGTCTGAGGAATGCATGGCATACTAATCAGAAATTGGGATTTGATCCTAAATGACTTCACCATACACTGTTGTGTAGAAATGGTGTGTCGTAAACAAGAAATGGAACTCTTATAGAAATAGTAAAAACATGAGTTATACGGAACTACCTATGTTCTATAGATATGTCTGGAAACAACGGCGCATTCAAATGCGGTTGTAGAATATCCTAGAAGAACAAACAGATGTGTGTTCAATAGTACTATAAACCAGAAGGACGTTATAAGTTCTAACGCCCGGTTCTTAGAGAAAGACTATGTGATGAACCACAAGCCCAAAGTGACATGATACTTTGAAATGAGAGAGAAAGATTAAGACTTAGAACCAGCCGAACCGAGTAGCGGTACACCACTAACTGCACCTACTGTTATCACTGTTTATACACCGGAATGACATTGTAGTGGGAGGTTGTGGAACAACCAGAGATATTCATAAGACTAGGAGAGTCTTCGGACTCTGGACCTAGTATACATGAAATCGATCCCTAGATCTACATGAAGGCCGTACTAGATCTAAATGTGCCTTCTTGGAGAGCAATAAGGATTATTGCTAAGAGGCAAGATCATTTAGTGTACAAGCTTAGTTGATCCATTTATGGATTGAGACAAAGCATTGAGTTCGTGGTACTTGCAAATTGATGAGATAGTCCATTTTATGGATTCATCAAAAGCATAGACGAATCGTGTGTATGGAAAACGTGATGGAAACAAGGTGGTGTTTCTCGGAGGTTTTGTGTAGATGACATTTTATCATTGGTAACAATGTAAAGATGTTGTCAGACATAAAATGATGGTTGTCTAGAAAAATCGATATATGAGATGAAGAAGAAGTTAGAGCATGTTCTTAAGATCTAGGATCTCAAGAAAAGAACATTGTACTTCTCCTGGACATTTTACATATATATGATTATGGTTCGTTTTAACATGCAAGATTCTGAGAAAGGTTCGTTACCTTTCAGAGACGGAATGCATCTATCTAAGGATATGTGTTTTTGGAACACAAAAGGAGATAGAAGCAATGAAAGCGGTTTCCTACACTTTGAGTGTGGAAAGCTCAATAAATGCAATGTTGAAAACAAGAACCTGATATCGGCTATGCGGTGAGCATAGTGGGAGGATATCAAGGTAATCCTGGAAAGGAATATTCGACTGCTGTAAGAGTACTTTCGAAGTACTGTTCTAGACTACGAAGCAGGCGAGTTTTTCCTTTGGATTACATTCTCTTAGATTTCTAATCAAATGAGGACTAGTGTAAGTCGATATCAGGCTATGTGTTTCACTATTGAAGGAGAAGGAGTTTTAACATGGAAGAGTGATAAGCACGATGCTTTTCGGACTCTGCCATGGGTAACCAAATAGCGGCCTCAGAGGCAGCGGAAGTTTTGGTATAACTCCGGGATAATCTCTGGGACTTAGATGTGATTCTTAATTTGCCAAAGGCTATGTAAATAGCGGTGCAATGGCAAATGGTAAGAAATCACAAGTCCATAAGTGTAAGATAACACATAGTGCAAGTACCACCTGATACGAGTCATCGTCGAGGGAGACGACGCTGTAGTCACCAAGATAACTTCAGAGCGGCAACCTAGAGTGCTCATTCACATAGTACTTCTTGGGAGTACAACTTAAGCACGTGATGAGTATGGGAGTCGGGAGTTTGGAGGAAATGACTAGACCTTAGTACAAGTGGGAGATTGTTGGAGTTGTGTACTTAATGTCTAGATTTAAGTAACGGAAACTCACGATCCATTGCCATTAATCTATTTAATTAAATAAACAATTATTTGCGTTTAATTATTTATAATTAAATATATGCAAATCATAGTCCTGGATTTTATACGTTGTAGTTAGTATGGTGCAAGCATGGGCGCACAGAAGATCATACTATCGGTTACTCGTATTTAATCGAACAGTTGCTCACGACCTAGATGGACACGGACCAATCCATCGGTATAGTCGTTGTGTGAGAGAGAAAATAATCTATCTTGATTATTTTATCACACTTGTACACTTGGTGTATTGAGCGGATCGTTGAGATTCATCGATTAGGATTGCCGGCGATAATCGATTCGAGTCTCAGTGTATTTTATTCTTAATCCCCGATACTATTGCGGGTGTGTATATTTAATATAAGTGACTTTGATTTACCAAAGGAATTAACCGATTTAATTATTGGGTTAATTACCGGTTAAGTTGGGTCACTATATTTTATATATGACATGCCGTGAATACTTGACGGGAAAGTGTATCCCGTAAGGGTTGATAATATCCCCGAGATGAGTTCATAAGGAATTATTATGTAAACCCTGCAGGTGGATTCGTTCCGCATAATAATTAAGGTTGAATGGTACTAGTCTCGGATACAAGAGATGAATAAATTAATTAGCAATAAATTAATTTTATTCATGGATATTTATATCTTAAATACACGGAATAAATAATACTACCGGAGAAATATTATTTGATATAATATGGTTTAATATTGGGAGTGCAATTAATTTTATATAGTGGAAAATAGAATTAATTAATATTGATAAGAATTAATGGACTTGAGCATTGGGCTCAATTTAATCTTCAATATTGGAAGCCCAATATTCCACCTCCTTAAGATCCCCTACGTAGCCTATAAAAGCACTACATGGTCTTCTCTATTCTCATAATCTCATAACTTGAAGATCACAATTCTAGAGAGAGAAAGTAGAGAGGAGGATCCATGGAGTTCGGTAGATCGTCGCCCACACGACGTCCGGGCTAGTGCAAGGAATACGTCGGAAGATCTCAAGGTCGTCAAATTGAGTTCTTCGTTTTTCCGAACAACGAGAACGAGGTAAATCGTAAAACCCTCTTTATGATTTTATCGTTTTAATTATCGTAAAAATACCGTGAACCAAGATCCGAGGTTTGGGATCCTCATCGGGGTCGAGCCGGGCGGTGGTGATCAAGGATCACCGGACCGCCGCGGCTGGAGCGATCCGGCGACGAGGATCGCGCGAACCATGTTCGCTGGAAGGGCAGGCGCTCGCCTGAGGACCAGGCGCCCGCCTGGTCCATGTCGCGCGCGAGCGCTTCGTACCTAGGCGCCCGCTTGGCGTGGCCTGGCAGCGGCGGATCCAAGGAGCTTCGTCGGAGCTGTGCGGGCTGCCAAGGGCTGAACCCTAGCGCATGTCCGGCGACATGCGCACGCCTCGATCAAACAAGCGGCGGCTCGGCCGCAGCTAGGGTTTGTATGGGGCGGTTCCGCGAGGGTTCAGGCATGGTTTGTGGGCTGCTACGAGCAGCCCTAGGCGGCTGCCTTGAACAGCCGCGAGCCCATGCGAGGGCTCGACCGAACAGCCGTGGGTTCGCCCGCGGTTAGGGTTTGGTTGAGTACCGGATTCGTGATGGTTCGTGGCGAGATGTTCCGGCAACCGGGAGTCGATTGGAAGTTGTTGTTCCGCAATTTTACAACTCCGGATATTCGATCTCCAAAGGATTTCGGTCGGAATTAATTAGATAATTTATTTATTTAAATTTATTAATTTCGGGATATCGATTTCCAACAAGATCAGCGGGCTTGTCACGCGGTTGTCCTCCGGGGCGATGGCTGGGCGTGATTTGGCACACGGGCTGTTACGTGAACGGAGCAACGCTTTCGGAGGTCGACTAGGAGTGTTCGGATGTTCGAGTAGTCGAACGGACAAATCCCGGGTAGTCGATTTCCAACAATTGGTATCAGAGCCGGTTTTGTCGATTCGTTGTATTTTTGCGAGAATTGTTTTTGCAGGTTCGAACCCGATTATTATGGTCATGTGATTGTACTTTATGTTGTGGTTTGATTAAACTCTCGGGATTGTCGAGATCTTTGTTTTATATCGTTGTTTGTTTGTAATAGTTAAAACGACGGTTTAAGTCGTTTAGGTTTTACTTTTTCGTTTTCGTTATATCCGGATGTATAGGATCGATCAACCTGTATAGGATCGATGCCGCAAGTAGTTAGTTTTTCGTATGTAATGTTGCTGCTACTTGGTGGATCGAGAGAAGATCGAAGGTCGGACGAACGAGGGTCGAGAAGTCGAACCCGCGGCTGATTGGGCTCAATCAGCGACCGCTGGAGATGGGGCAGCGCCCGCTGCCCAGGGCTTCTCCAGCGAGCGCTGAATGTGGGGCAGCGCCCGCTGCCCGAGGCTCGGCAGCAACACCGCGGGGGTTCGACGGACACCACGGAACGCTCGTCGAGGCTTGGGGCGATACTCCAGTGGGAGGGGTTCGTCTCTTGGCACTTAGACGAGTCGGTTGTGGATCGAGACCGAGACGAGCAACGAGCTGAAGTTCCGAGAAGACGTGCTTCCAAGATATTTAAGGCCATAATAATCGGGGCCACGTTAAATGCTTTATATGTGTTTACGTGCTTTTATTATGCTTAAATTGTTTATGCATGTTTATCCCTTTTGTAAAATACTAAGTGGGAGAGGGATTGGAAACAATCCCGCGATCTCCATTCTCTGTTTTGATAGTGATGTGTGTCACTTACGAGTTGGCTTTAGTGTCATCCTCCCTATCGGATAAAGTCGACACACGGATAGCACTGGATCAAAATTCGAATTTAAAATCCACTTATAAAAATTGAACAATTATATTTCTCAAAAGCAATGCCTAATCTGTCATTCAAAGACTAATTTCAACTCGACTCATTCTCACCCCGGGGAGTGGAATGGAGCCAAAGCGCTTGGTTATGTCGATGACACAGATTAGAGACTTTCGAGTCATTCGATGACTAGATCGATTGTCTGATTGGCTCCCTCACTTTGTGAGAGATAGGGCTCAATTGCATGATTGATCGCTGGTTAGAAACTTCGAGTTTCACTTACGAGATATCAAGCTTTGATTAATAAAATTGGGAAATTTAATAAATGTAAGAGTCAATTAACAAAGTTGTTTGTTTTAGTAAACGTCCACACTATCGTGGCTTGCTAAATGGAAACGGTACTTTGGGTTAATTAAGATTCTATGACATTTAAATAAGTGAGATTCAATTAATAAAGTTGTTTGTTTTAGTAAACGTCCACACTAACGTGGCTTGCTAAATGGAAACGGAACTTTGGGATTAATTGAGGCTCGACAGTTATAGAAAGTCGTGGAGGACCGCATGTCAACGTAAACGTCCACAAGAACGTGGCTTGCGGTGGACATGTAGTTCCCGAGCGGTGGACTTAGTACTGAGAAATGGTATACACTTAGGTACGCTTTATAGTATCCTCCCCATCGGAGTCACTGCTATAATGATGTACGACCGAAGTGAAATCCAATCATAAAATCATTTGGACTGGTAAACGTCCACAAGAACGTGGCTTGCTATGTCTGATGGGATTTTGGAAATGATTGGTAGTTTAATGATATCACTTGAGGGAAATGATATCGAATTAAACTCATTGTTTGTTTTATATGGTATTATTCCCATTGAAAGTCAACAAACTCACTGAACCTGATTGTATGGATAAGAGAAGAAACTTGTCCTAACTGCAGAGGAGTACAAATATATACTCCAAGTCAATTGACCTGCTGAACCAAATGATGCTTCCACTACTGAGGAAAGGAAGCTCATTGGAAATGGATCAAGGCTATGAGATGACGCGGAGCAACATTATGGCTTTCATGTCAAATGTGCTGCGGCATCGGGATCATTCCATGACCATTACCTATGATATGATGCTTAACCTCAAGAAGTTTTGTTTATTAGGACAGGACAGCCGGGCAAGATGAAATGAGGCAACTCATGACAGCCATCATGTCGGAATGAACACCCGTGATGGATCACGTTCTTAGAATGATGGGCTATCTTAATGAGATAGAGATTCTGGGAGCAATTATCAATGGGGTAACCCAAGTTGATATTGTGCGCCAGTCTCTGCCGAGAAGTTTTGAGCAGTTCCGCCTGAACTAATATATGAATAAGAGGTCTTATTCATTGACGGAGCTCCTGATTGAACTTCAAGCGGCTGAGGAAATCTTTAAGGGCTCTCAAAGCACTTGTGGCTGAGAAATTGGCTGTTCCTAGGCCTTCGGGCGGCAAAAGGAAGCAAATGCGGAAACCCAGTGGGTCTAATATATCTGGACCATGGAATGGGACAAGCAAGCCCAAGGGGCAAGTGCTTCCGTTGTAAGCAGTTTGGATACTGGGAGTTTTAATTGTCCTCTTAAGCAACAAGAAGTTATAACCTACATGGGCAATACTGTTAAGGTAACAGCCGTTGCAGTGGGAGATGTTAAATGTTTTTAAACGGTAGGATTTAAGTTCTAATAAATTGTCTTTATGTGCCGGCATTTAGAAAGAAATTTCATTTCGGATTTCTAAATTGGCTTAGAATGGATATTCCGTTTCTTCTGATAGTTTCATACTTTCCAGAGTAGGAAACGGGGATATTATCTATTCTGGTACATTGATAGACAATTTAATACTAAATCCGTGTTCTTCCACAATGCAACATACCGGAGCTAATAACACATTGTCGAACCCCAATAAGAGTAAAGATCCTTCTAGGATGAATCAAATGTATTTATGGAATCTTAGGCTAAATCATTTTAACTTGAGTACGATCCAAGGGTGAAAGCTGATGGACCACTCAGCTAGGTTGAAGGAAAGGACCTTCAAACCTTCGAATCATACTTGGAAGTTTAAATGACCAAGCAACCCTTTACGGTTAAAGGGAAAATATCCAAGAAAGTACTAGAGTTGATTCGTTCTGATATATGCAGACCTCTTTGAGGAGTAAGGCATACTTATCAGAAAATGGGATTAACTCCCGACAGACTACACCATTTATGCCTCGGCAAAATAATGTGTTGTAAAGAAGGAATAGGACTCTTATAGATATGAGAAAGTAGACAATGAGTTATTCGGAGTTACCTAATTCGTTTTTGGGATATGGCTTGGAAACAGCGGCGTTTATCCTGAACTTGATTCCTTTGGAAATTTGTACAGATATTCGGCTGTTTATAGGATACCCTAAGAAAACGAATTGAGATATGTAATATAGTCCAAAGGACCAGATGTTCGTTGATTGCATCAATGTTCGGTTCTTAGACATGGACTATATATATACGCAATATCACAAGCCCAAGAGTAGGGTAATACTTAATGTGCTTAGAGGGACTGATCAAGACTTAGAACCAGCCTAACTGAGTAGTTCACTACTATAATCTTTAGTCACTAAAGATACACAGGAGCGTCGTCGTAGTGGGAGGGTTGTTAGACAACCCAACAGGTTCATGTTTATAGGTGAGATAACACCTATAAATGCCACGAGTCCACAGTGGGAGATAACACGTAGAGCGCAAGTACCACCTGATTCAAGAGATCGTCTAGTAAGACGATGCAGTTGTCACCTAGATAGCTTCGAGAGGATTGCCTGGTAAAACCCGTTCACAGAGGCACTTCCAGCGAAAGCGTTGGGTAGGCGTGATGAGGTTATGGGAATCTAATGTTTGGGAGAGGGCGACTAGACTTTTAGTATAAGTGGGAGATTGATGGAGTTGTATTCTAAATGTCTAGTTTAGTGAAAATACGGAACTCCTTATCTATACCTTCATTCGAGATATGATTCAAGCATGATTGCATTTAATGCAATAGTGCTTGATGTATACGTTGTAGACAGTATGGCGTGAGGAGACACGCGGAAGATCATACTGTCGGTTACTCGTATACTATCGAACAGTAGCTCACGACTTAGATGGACAGGGACAATCCATTAGTATGTCGTAGTGTGACTGGTAGATAGTCGGTCTTGACTATCATGTTACACTCGTACACTTGGTGTATTGAGCAGGACCACGGGAGGGCGTTCGATTTATACTAATCGCAGTAATCGAACTAGACCTCAGATATTACGGATATACGAATTCTTAATCCCTATATAATTATAGGTGCGTGTGTCCAGTTCTCGGTTCTTTGACTTACTAGTGAGTGAGACTAATTGATTAGTCAATATTCTCGGTAAATTGGGAATCGGAATTGTACACACGGCATGCTATAGATTATAGACAGGAAACCGTGTCCCATTTATTGGGTTGATGATGTCCTCTAGATGAGCTCATAAAGTTTATCATGTAAACCCTGCAGGTGGATTCGTTCCACATGATAATAAGGATGAGTGGTACTAGTCTCGGATAACAAGAAACGAGTTAATTTAATTATTAGTAATTAAAGTTAATTCGTGGACATACGATATCTTAAACACGGGGAAAGTCGTATATGTAATTCGGCGGAATTATTATTGTTGAAATAATATAAATTAATTATTGGGAATTCAATTATAATTTTATAGTGGAATTAATTATAATTAAAATTGTGGAATTTAATTAAGGTTTGCCTTTTAGGACGCCGAGTTAATTAAATTGCAATTTAGCCTAATAATTAATTTCCATAAGGTCCCTGGTGTAGCTCTATAAATACCTCACCCTCTCTTTCTCTAAACCTAAGAAACGCCGCTATTTTATTTTTGCGGAGAAAAATAAATTGTTTGCGCAATTATTTTTCTGTAAAAATAAATAGATTAGCGATGTTATTATTTTCTGGAGAAATTAATTGCTAGCGCATTATATTTCTGAGACAGAAGATCAAAACCTAACTTACGCTATAATTAATTCTGCAGAGAAAATAAAACTTGCGCAATTAATTTTACTCTGTTTAATTAATTCATAGCGCAGTAATAATTCTGTAGAAATAATTTTGCTGGCGCAAATATATTTCTGAGACAGAGGATATTATTCCTACGGTGGGTTCAAGAGAGAAAGGAGAAGAGGAAGGTTCAGCGGATCGTTGCCCACTCAACGGCTGAACGTCGGGGATAGAGACATACACCGGAAGACTTCGTGGTCTCAACAATTCGGCTTCTCCGAATCACGCGACAAAGGTATAAGAAATCGAAACCCTTATTCCGCTTTTATTCGATTTCTTTCTCGTTGAAAATACATCGGATCTAAGATCGGGTTTCGGGTGTCGTGGATCGTGTTCCTCGACTACTGGGGGTTCAAGGACTTTCGGATCGGTAGTCGGAAGAGGAAAAACGGATCGGAAACGAGCCCAAAACAGCAGAATGCGCTGCTGTTCGCGGACGAACAGCGCCCGCGGGAAGGCTGGCAGCGCCCGCTGCCAGGAGCCTTTCAAGCGACCGCTGGTTAAGGGCAGCGCCCGCTGCCCGAGACAGATCAGCGGGCTTGTCACGCGGTTGTCCTCCGGGGCGATGGCTGGGCGTGATTTGGCACACGGGCTGTTACGTGAACGGAGCAACGCTTTCGGAGGTCGACTGGGAGTGTTCGGATGTTCGAGTAGTCGAACGGACAAGTCCCGGGTAGTCGATTTCCAACAATTTAAACGTGTGAAGTAACCCCAGCGGGAGCTTGACTTTCGTGTGTAAAACGTATTGATTGAATCTTGAGGTTGTGAAATTATCTTAAGGTTTTGATTATTATTATCCAAGTGCTTTTCTTACTTGTTATTTGCTTAATTTGTTAACTTTGCTTGTCGAACTAAATGAATCTAGGATTTAGTTGTATGACTTATGTTTCTAACTCTTTACTTTCCCTTAAATTTTACTCTATCGTTTCCTTGGATTGATACCGAGTCAAACTACAATTGACCTCAGATTTTGACGAGAGACGCACGAAAATCGTCTAATCAAAATTGGCGCCGTTGCCGGGGAAACGGATAGTTTTTTTTAAGTGTTTGTTTGGTTTTAGTTTCATACTTCATTTAGTTAGTTTAGTTAATTGTCTTGTTATTACTAATCATCTACTTTGAGTGTGCATAGTCATTACAAGAAGTAGGGCGGCTAGTGAGCAACAAGGTTCATCAACCGAAGATATGGAGAAGGAAAAGAACAAAGTTCGGGTTGATGATGAATCTGGTCGAGAATCTCCGATGTCGCAAAGTTCACCGGGATTAAAAGACTTGCTTCCTCAAGGGTCTAATTCAAAAGGGCCTATCAATGAAGCTTTGCTAAAGACTCATCATCAACACACGAGCAGCCCCCTTGGTCATTCTAATTGGTCATTAGGAGAAAATATTCCAATGCAAGAGTTTCCATTGGAGAATCAAAATATTCCGATTCAACCAAACATGGCCAATCCGGAGATCACGGTTAATCCTCAAATGGCAAATGCTCAACCAATGATGAATCAAAACATGATGAATCCTCAAATGATGGCCAACTATCAAATGATGAATGATGCAACCCAAGATCCGGGACGACGAAGAGAGCATCGAAATAGGAGTCGGGACGTGCCGAGAAGTTCGGGGAGGGTTCTGGTGAGCTGTCGGACGACACCATAACCTGTCGGACGACAGAGAAGCCGAGGACCGATATTCTGCGGAACACGAGGCTGAGCACGAGCTGAAACTCGAACTGCGGGTTAACTGTCGGCCGACAGCATTTCCTGTCGGACGACAAGGAGATGTCGGACGACATCATATCCTGTCGGACGACAGGATCTGAAGGGAGGCGGAATTTAGGTTTCAGCGTGACTTCATTGTTTTCTTTCCTTTTCTTTATTATTTTTATGTTGCCTATATATAAAGGCCTGGTTTTTATTATTGAACAATTATGACTTTGATGATGAATAAATATTATTTTGTGAGTTTTTATTAAATCTCTCTTGGGTTCGAATTCTACCCGATTATCCAAAGAATTCAACCGACGAATCAACGAGCCAGTCAAATCTCGTTTGTGTGTCTTCATCATCCCCGAGTTGCTGCATCGATTTCGTGTTGGGGGTTAGGGTTCCGTCCTTAATTGATTTCACGACTTCAGATTCAGAGGTTTTGGGACTTCCGCAAGGTATCCTATTTATCGTTTTCCTTCGTTCATCTCCTATCAATTCTATCCTAACGAGGTACGTATCATTTGGTATCAGAGCCCAGGTTTGGGTTCTTTATTTTAGATTACGTAACCTCGTTTTCTTTTCGTTTCTTCTTACTTTCTTCTTCTTCTTCTTCCTTTAAAAAAAAAAAAAAAATTATTTTTTTATTTTATTTTTATTCTCGAAAATTACTGTTCATGAACAGTAATTTTTATTAAAAAAAATAAAAAATTGTTCTCGATTATTGTCCTCGTGTTGTTCATCGTTTCGTTCAACAAATAAATCACCTGTGCATTCCTGGATTTTGTTGGAGTTGAATTCGATCGGTAGATTGGGAGAGTTTGACTCTTGAG
Source organism: Euphrasia confusa (assembly GCA_954870475.1). NCBI lineage: Eukaryota > Viridiplantae > Streptophyta > Magnoliopsida > Lamiales > Orobanchaceae > Euphrasia > Euphrasia confusa. Next base: position 20,804,173 of record OX940962.1, read on the forward strand.
AGAGGGAAAGTGAGAGACCCGAGTATTGAGTGACTTACCATACTGAGTGATACACGAGAGTGGTGAGGATCTCTATTTTGTTTCTAACACTTTTGCAGGACAACTGACATGGATCATACCCAAGCTGAGCAAATCATGGAGAAGGCGATGGCACGGTTCGAAGGGTTGCTTAAATCGAAGATGAAGGTGGTGAATGCACGGCTTACCGCCTTAGAGGAGAAAGCTCGTCGTGAAGATGCATGGAATCGAAGAGGTGGCAGCGGATACCGAGAAGATCAGAGTGGCTATCATCGAGCCCGTGAGCTTAGTCGGGAGCGTCGTGATGAGAGGAGGTCCAGAGCTGAGCGTTGGGACTTCCGCCGAGCCCGTGATCTTAGTCAGGAGCGTCGTGAAGAGAGGAGGGCCAGAGCTGAGCGTTGGGACAAGTGTTGGAGCAATATTGAGCGTAAGTTAGAGGAATGGGTACAATCGCCAATGCAGCCTGAGGAAGTGGCGACTGATGACGACGGCGAGAAACCAGAACCGGAGGCCTTGGTAGGGTCCGAAGAAGAGTCGGTCTTGGTGTATTCCGAGGAGGATTTGACTTCGGAGGAGTCCGTAGAAGAGTGCGACGAACCGACACCATCGGTTGCCGTGGCTTCTGACATCGAGGAGGTTTCGGTGGATTTTGACGTCGCAGCGGAGTCAGTCGAGTCCGAGGAGGAGACTTCGGTAGAGTCCAAGGAGGAGGAATTGATGAAATCCGAGGACCTTCCACAATTGGAGTTGCCCATGGTGGAACAAGCAACGAAAGAGGGACAAGCGACGTCTGTGGTGTTCTGCGAGGAGTCGAAATGCTACACTAACGTTTTATTGTCTCTACACCCTTTATTTCATTGTGCTTTTCAGGAACTTCATGATGATTTCCCTGAAGAAGGATCTCCTAGTTTTCATCGAGGGTGTGAGCGGCAGAATTACGTCGTTCCGAGCTTGTTCGTGAGAGTGGTGTTCGATCCCGGCATCGGCGTGGATTTGAGGACAAATCCTCTTGAAGAGGAGGGGAATGATGCAACCCAAGATCCGGGACGACGAAGAGAGCATCGAAATAGGAGTCGGGACGTGCCGAGAAGTTCGGGGAGGGTTCTGGTGAGCTGTCGGACGACACCATAACCTGTCGGACGACAGAGAAGCCGAGGACCGATATTCTGCGGAACACGAGGCTGAGCACGAGCTGAAACTCGAACTGCGGGTTAACTGTCGGCCGACAGCATTTCCTGTCGGACGACAAGGAGATGTCGGACGACATCATATCCTGTCGGACGACAGGATCTGAAGGGAGGCGGAATTTAGGTTTCAGCGTGACTTCATTGTTTTCTTTCCTTTTCTTTATTATTTTTATGTTGCCTATATATAAAGGCCTGGTTTTTATTATTGAACAATTATGACTTTGATGATGAATAAATATTATTTTGTGAGTTTTTATTAAATCTCTCTTGGGTTCGAATTCTACCCGATTATCCAAAGAATTCAACCGACGAATCAACGAGCCAGTCAAATCTCGTTTGTGTGTCTTCATCATCCCCGAGTTGCTGCATCGATTTCGTGTTGGGGGTTAGGGTTCCGTCCTTAATTGATTTCACGACTTCAGATTCAGAGGTTTTGGGACTTCCGCAAGGTATCCTATTTATCGTTTTCCTTCGTTCATCTCCTATCAATTCTATCCTAACGAGGTACGTATCATTTGGTATCAGAGCCCAGGTTTGGGTTCTTTATTTTAGATTACGTAACCTCGTTTTCTTTTCGTTTCTTCTTACTTTCTTCTTCTTCTTCTTCCTTTAAAAAAAAAAAAAAATTATTTTTTTATTTTATTTTTATTCTCGAAAATTACTGTTCATGAACAGTAATTTTTATTAAAAAAAATAAAAAATTGTTCTCGATTATTGTCCTCGTGTTGTTCATCGTTTCGTTCAACAAATAAATCACCTGTGCATTCCTGGATTTTGTTGGAGTTGAATTCGATCGGTAGATTGGGAGAGTTTGACTCTTGAGAGAGGGAAAGTGAGAGACCCGAGTATTGAGTGACTTACCATACTGAGTGATACACGAGAGTGGTGAGGATCTCTATTTTGTTTCTAACACTTTTGCAGGACAACTGACATGGATCATACCCAAGCTGAGCAAATCATGGAGAAGGCGATGGCACGGTTCGAAGGGTTGCTTAAATCGAAGATGAAGGTGGTGAATGCACGGCTTACCGCCTTAGAGGAGAAAGCTCGTCGTGAAGATGCATGGAATCGAAGAGGTGGCAGCGGATACCGAGAAGATCAGAGTGGCTATCATCGAGCCCGTGAGCTTAGTCGGGAGCGTCGTGATGAGAGGAGGTCCAGAGCTGAGCGTTGGGACTTCCGCCGAGCCCGTGATCTTAGTCAGGAGCGTCGTGAAGAGAGGAGGGCCAGAGCTGAGCGTTGGGACAAGTGTTGGAGCAATATTGAGCGTAAGTTAGAGGAATGGGTACAATCGCCAATGCAGCCTGAGGAAGTGGCGACTGATGACGACGGCGAGAAACCAGAACCGGAGGCCTTGGTAGGGTCCGAAGAAGAGTCGGTCTTGGTGTATTCCGAGGAGGATTTGACTTCGGAGGAGTCCGTAGAAGAGTGCGACGAACCGACACCATCGGTTGCCGTGGCTTCTGACATCGAGGAGGTTTCGGTGGATTTTGACGTCGCAGCGGAGTCAGTCGAGTCCGAGGAGGAGACTTCGGTAGAGTCCAAGGAGGAGGAATTGATGAAATCCGAGGACCTTCCACAATTGGAGTTGCCCATGGTGGAACAAGCAACGAAAGAGGGACAAGCGACGTCTGTGGTGTTCTGCGAGGAGTCGAAATGCTACACTAACGTTTTATTGTCTCTACACCCTTTATTTCATTGTGCTTTTCAGGAACTTCATGATGATTTCCCTGAAGAAGAATCTCCTAGTTTTCATCGAGGGTGTGAGCGGCAGAATTACGTCGTTCCGAGCTTGTTCGTGAGAGTGGTGTTCGATCCCGGCATCGGCGTGGATTTGAGGACAAATCCTCTTGAAGAGGAGGGGAATGATGCAACCCAAGATCCGGGACGACGAAGAGAGCATCGAAATAGGAGTCGGGACGTGCCGAGAAGTTCGGGGAGGGTTCTGGTGAGCTGTCGGACGACACCATAACCTGTCGGACGACAGAGAAGCCGAGGACCGATATTCTGCGGAACACGAGGCTGAGCACGAGCTGAAACTCGAACTGCGGGTTAACTGTCGGCCGACAGCATTTCCTGTCGGACGACAAGGAGATGTCGGACGACATCATATCCTGTCGGACGACAGGATCTGAAGGGAGGCGGAATTTAGGTTTCAGCGTGACTTCATTGTTTTCTTTCCTTTTCTTTATTATTTTTATGTTGCCTATATATAAAGGCCTGGTTTTTATTATTGAACAATTATGACTTTGATGATGAATAAATATTATTTTGTGAGTTTTTATTAAATCTCTCTTGGGTTCGAATTCTACCCGATTATCCAAAGAATTCAACCGACGAATCAACGAGCCAGTCAAATCTCGTTTGTGTGTCTTCATCATCCCCGAGTTGCTGCATCGATTTCGTGTTGGGGGTTAGGGTTCCGTCCTTAATTGATTTCACGACTTCAGATTCAGAGGTTTTGGGACTTCCGCAAGGTATCCTATTTATCGTTTTCCTTCGTTCATCTCCTATCAATTCTATCCTAACGAGGTACGTATCATTTGGTATCAGAGCCCAGGTTTGGGTTCTTTATTTTAGATTACGTAACCTCGTTTTCTTTTCGTTTCTTCTTACTTTCTTCTTCTTCTTCTTCCTTTAAAAAAAAAAAAAAATTATTTTTTTATTTTATTTTTATTCTCGAAAATTACTGTTCATGAACAGTAATTTTTATTAAAAAAAATAAAAAATTGTTCTCGATTATTGTCCTCGTGTTGTTCATCGTTTCGTTCAACAAATAAATCACCTGTGCATTCCTGGATTTTGTTGGAGTTGAATTCGATCGGTAGATTGGGAGAGTTTGACTCTTGAGAGAGGGAAAGTGAGAGACCCGAGTATTGAGTGACTTACCATACTGAGTGATACACGAGAGTGGTGAGGATCTCTATTTTGTTTCTAACACTTTTGCAGGACAACTGACATGGATCATACCCAAGCTGAGCAAATCATGGAGAAGGCGATGGCACGGTTCGAAGGGTTGCTTAAATCGAAGATGAAGGTGGTGAATGCACGGCTTACCGCCTTAGAGGAGAAAGCTCGTCGTGAAGATGCATGGAATCGAAGAGGTGGCAGCGGATACCGAGAAGATCAGAGTGGCTATCATCGAGCCCGTGAGCTTAGTCGGGAGCGTCGTGATGAGAGGAGGTCCAGAGCTGAGCGTTGGGACTTCCGCCGAGCCCGTGATCTTAGTCAGGAGCGTCGTGAAGAGAGGAGGGCCAGAGCTGAGCGTTGGGACAAGTGTTGGAGCAATATTGAGCGTAAGTTAGAGGAATGGGTACAATCGCCAATGCAGCCTGAGGAAGTGGCGACTGATGACGACGGCGAGAAACCAGAACCGGAGGCCTTGGTAGGGTCCGAAGAAGAGTCGGTCTTGGTGTATTCCGAGGAGGATTTGACTTCGGAGGAGTCCGTAGAAGAGTGCGACGAACCGACACCATCGGTTGCCGTGGCTTCTGACATCGAGGAGGTTTCGGTGGATTTTGACGTCGCAGCGGAGTCAGTCGAGTCCGAGGAGGAGACTTCGGTAGAGTCCAAGGAGGAGGAATTGATGAAATCCGAGGACCTTCCACAATTGGAGTTGCCCATGGTGGAACAAGCAACGAAAGAGGGACAAGCGACGTCTGTGGTGTTCTGCGAGGAGTCGAAATGCTACACTAACGTTTTATTGTCTCTACACCCTTTATTTCATTGTGCTTTTCAGGAACTTCATGATGATTTCCCTGAAGAAGAATCTCCTAGTTTTCATCGAGGGTGTGAGCGGCAGAATTACGTCGTTCCGAGCTTGTTCGTGAGAGTGGTGTTCGATCCCGGCATCGGCGTGGATTTGAGGACAAATCCTCTTGAAGAGGAGGGGAATGATGCAACCCAAGATCCGGGACGACGAAGAGAGCATCGAAATAGGAGTCGGGACGTGCCGAGAAGTTCGGGGAGGGTTCTGGTGAGCTGTCGGACGACACCATAACCTGTCGGACGACAGAGAAGCCGAGGACCGATATTCTGCGGAACACGAGGCTGAGCACGAGCTGAAACTCGAACTGCGGGTTAACTGTCGGCCGACAGCATTTCCTGTCGGACGACAAGGAGATGTCGGACGACATCATATCCTGTCGGACGACAGGATCTGAAGGGAGGCGGAATTTAGGTTTCAGCGTGACTTCATTGTTTTCTTTCCTTTTCTTTATTATTTTTATGTTGCCTATATATAAAGGCCTGGTTTTTATTATTGAACAATTATGACTTTGATGATGAATAAATATTATTTTGTGAGTTTTTATTAAATCTCTCTTGGGTTCGAATTCTACCCGATTATCCAAAGAATTCAACCGACGAATCAACGAGCCAGTCAAATCTCGTTTGTGTGTCTTCATCATCCCCGAGTTGCTGCATCGATTTCGTGTTGGGGGTTAGGGTTCCGTCCTTAATTGATTTCACGACTTCAGATTCAGAGGTTTTGGGACTTCCGCAAGGTATCCTATTTATCGTTTTCCTTCGTTCATCTCCTATCAATTATATCCTAACGAGGTACGTATCAATGAATCAACAACCACCTATGATGAATCCAAATATGGCGTATCAACAAAACTACGGGTATCAATTTCAGCAACCCGGAGTTCAAGTGAATCCAAATCAAAACATGCAAGGTCAACTTCAACAACAATGGCCGAACATGATGCCGTATGGAGGGTATGGATATGCCGGGCAACAAAATCAGTGGAATCAACAAGGAAATCCGGGGGTTAGAAGAATTCATCAAGGAGACATTACAAAGCCGATCATTGGAGCGACTCCGGCATGTGTTGATTTACCGGAAGTGGTAAAGAATTATAAGGTCAATCCGATGGATTTTAATCAACTACCGGAGTATCATGGGAATAATAACGAGGATGTGTTAAGTTTCATCCGTGATTTCTACAACACTATTCATACTTTTCCATTAAATGGACTTCAAGAATATGAGTTGAGATGTCGGTTCTTTCCGATGACTTTGAAGGATAAGGCAAAGTCGTGGTGGATAGCACTTCCACCAAATTCACTTCAATCTTGGAATGATATATATGATGAGTTCATGAGTCAATTCTTCCCTCATCATAAGACGATAGAATTTTGGAATCAAATTTGTGGTTTTACAAGTCGTCCGGGAGAATTTTTCCATGAGATTTGGGATCGTTTTCAAGATTTGCTTCTTAAATGTCCTCACCATACATTTACTCAGGTTTTACTTAACCAAATATTTTATGATTCTTTGACAGATTCCTTATAAGGGTCCGTGGATAATCAAGCCGGAGGCGACATCACTTACCGAACTCCGGAGGAAATGGTTAACATCTATAAAACCATGGCTGGAAATTCAAGAAGGAAGAGTTCAAGGAGACGTGTGGTGAATGATGTCAAGGAGGTGGATGCCAATAATCTCAATATTAGAATCGAGGAAATGTCAAAGGACATCAAAGAGCTGAAATTGGAGGATGGAAACCGAAAGACACAACTTCTTTTGAACCAAATGGAAGTGTGTACATTTTGTGGATACCAAGGGCATGGACCATCTACTTGTCCTATGCCTCAAATGCAAGCTCCGTTGATGATCGAAGGGCCCATGGTTGGAGAGCAAGGGAATATGGCTTGTGTACCTTATCAACCACCGAGTGAAGGGGGAGCGACAAATGAAATGCAAGTGTCGGTAGTGCAACCATATAACAATCAAGGAGGTGTTCAAAGGCCGAATTATGGGTATCAAAATCAGTATCAACAAAGGCCTCAACCTCAAACATGGCAACCGAGGAATAATTTTCAGCAAGGGCAATCATCTTCACAATATTGAGCTCCATATAATCAACCTCAAAATCAGTCATATAGAGCTCCTTATCAAATGTCGACTCAACAACAATCAACACCTCCACCACAAGCATCGGGATCTCAATTTGAAGAATGGATTAAGAAGTATGTTGAGAGGAACGACATGAGGATGGATAATCTTGAGGTGAAGGTTGGAGGATTTGATGCGGTGTTGAACGGTATTAATACTCAAATGGGTCAAATGGCTACTACCTTGGGAAAAATGCAAGCAAAGGATGAAACCGGTAGACTCCCAAGTCAACCGGCACATGCTAAATCTATCACGGTTGTGAGATCCAGAAAGGAGGTAGACCATAAAGTTGAGATATAAAAAGAAAAAGAAGAAGAAATCATTGAAAAAGAAGTTGAGAATGAGAAGGTTGAACTTCACAAGTGTGAGGATCCTTATAAGCTGCCTATGCCATTACCAAGTGAACGTAATTACAAAAGGAAAGGTGATCAATACAAAGGTGTATATGATTTGCTTGCTAAAGACAAAGTCAATGTTCCTTTATTGGAGAAAGTTAAAAATTTTCCTTCCTATGTTAAGTTTTTCAAGAAGTTAGCTTCTAATAAAAGAAAACTTGAAGAGAATGAGAAGGTGATTTCTTTTGAGGGAGCTAGTGCGGTGATGCAATGCAAAGTGCCAATCAAAGAGAGTGATCCGGAAAGTTTTGTGATGAAGATAGTGATTGGAGCGGGAAATGAACTTTCAGGTATGTTATATTTGGGGGCTGAGATAAATTTGATGTCGTCGGTAGTATTTGATAAGTTGAAGTTAGAGAATATTAAACCGAAAAAAATTTGTCTCCAATTAGCTGATGGATCGGTTCGATATCCTCGGGGTATAGTAGAAGATGTTCTTGTTGAAGTTGGAGGATTGATTGTGCCGGTAGACTTCGTGGTTTTGGATGTCGGTGGACTATCAGAAAATATTCAAGATCACTCCTTACTTTTGGGACGACCATTCATGGCTACAACTAACATTTTGATCGATGTTAAGAAAGGCCAAGTTCAAATGTCGGTGTTAGGAGAAACGGTCTCTATTTCGGTAAGAAAGAAAAATATAGCACAAGTAGCTATCGAGAAGGAAGAATGTGATTTGGTTGATATTATTCAGACGTCAACTATGATTTTGTTGGAGACCAAAGATAAAGAGGACAAGGTCAAATATGAAATCGGAGGTGAAAAAGTTAAAAAGAAAAAAAGAGCATCTCGGTTTTTAGACTTGAGTGTGGGTGAAAATCATCGACTTAAGAATAATTCAGAGAAGTCTAATAGAGCTGGAATGATGACGTTGGCACCGGAAGATGAGTGGATACCTCCAAATATGAAATTGCCCATGAATGAACGAGTCGAAGAGAGTCGACTCAAAGGAATTGGTTTTTGAACACGGAAAAATGGAATAAGTCCAGCTCTGGACATTAAACTGAGCATGAATAAAGGCTACTGGACTTGGACGAGCTCGGAGTAGTTGGAATTGTAGGAAAGTGTCGAAAAAGGAAAATCGAAGCAGCTGGGAATTCAGCGCCTGCCGAAACAAAAACGGCGGTCGCCAGAGGAAAACGACGCTCGCTAAAATCAAAACGGCGGTCGCCGATTGAGGGAAAAGTGAAGTGCCCATTTTGGACCGAAATGACGGTCGCCAAAACGCATTCGGCGACCGCCGAAATTGTTCTGCGACCGCCAAAAGGAATCGGCGGTCGCCGTTTTCGAATTTCTGGGACTTAAAAGGGGACGGCCAAAGGGCAATTTCAACACAACCAAAAACCCTCTTCCTTCAATTTCTCTCTTGCGATTTTTCTCAGATTCTTCACCGAATTCACTCAAATTTCTTCCATAATTCACTTACAAATCATATTGAGATCATTGTGTGCAGGTTTTGGGGAATTTCATCGGCAAAATATCAAGAAATTCGAAGGTTATTAAGGTGCACACAAGGTGTTCGACAAAAGTCCCGAACCAAAAATTTAAACTTTCTCCAACCGATTCAATGACTCAAACTCGACGTAGGCCAGGAGCACGTGGTGGTGGTGGAGAACCACTTGCTCCTGGCCTACGTCGAGTTTGAGTCATTGAATCGGTTGGAGAAAGTTTAAATTTTTGGTTCGGGACTTTTGTCGAACACCTTGTGTGCACCTCATGCCGCTACCTACTTGCGCTTCAACCGGACCTCGAGACATCTCCGCTCGTTACGGAGCTCCGTTTCCGGTCTTACCGATGAAGAAGGCAAAGCTTATGAGAAGTTGATTTCGAAGGGTGAACATATTCTACCTCGACCGATATATTGGGAGCTCATAGAGAAATTGAAGGCTACGGATAGAATTAAAGAAATTCTCGGGTGTATGAGCCTAAAGTATTTTGCGAATATGGATTTCAATTATTCCACCAAGATCGGTTTGGAGATGCTTTGCACGTTCAAGCAAATTCACGAGAAGAGGAAGGCTTCGTATGCTACGTGTCGACTCAATGGAGTAGACGATACGATAACGGAAAAAACAATGTACGATGTGTTCGGATTTGATGATGGAGAGCAATGTCTTACCGAAGAAAGGGAAAGTGGAACCGTAAAGACTACGCATTGGCAAGAGTTGGCCGGACCGAATGAGAAGTGGAAGGATCACGGTCGATCAATTGCATTCATCGATCCCGTGCTATGCATCGTCCACAAATTCTTGACTTACAACATCTTCGGGAAGGTGGAGGGCAACAAAGTTAACTCCTTGGAGTTTTCTTTCATTAATGCGGCCGTGAATTGAATTGAATCGTCTCCGATCAAGAAAGTGTGGGGGTTGATGGAACAAGCGGCTAGAGGGATACGAACTCGAGGGGCCTTGTTCCATTTTGCTCGACACCTTGAAATTCACAACCAAATTGTTGATGAGGATGATGAGACGTATGATGGAGAGTCGTGGGAAGTACCTCGAGCTTTAGATGTGGATGAATTTGAGGCTAGCGGATTAATTTTGGCCGGAGAGTTCGTACCGCATGAAATCCGAACCGACAAGAGTGCACAAGTAATGGTCGATTATCGACAAAGGAACTCGGCCCGTATACAAAAATGGAAGTTGGAGTTGGCGGGAGAAAGAGTGAGTTCGTCGATTTTGAGAGCGGCTCAACTTGAGGAGGAGAACCTAATGCGTGAACGAGCGGGTTCATCGGCGGGAGGAGGTCAAAATGTTGATGATGGTACGACGACGAGGGATCCGGTTTGGGACCAAGCTTACACGGGCTACGGAGCACAAGGGAACCAAGATGCCGGGTGGACGAATTTGGGAATGAATTGGAATTCTTCATACGAGGTTCCTCAAACCGGAACTTATTACTCGGATTCGGGACGGATGCATCCCGAGGACCTCCAAGAGATCATCAATGCGAATGCTAGAGCATATTAGTCGATGAATGCGAGGATGGATCAGATGTCTCTTGACGATGCTACATGGAATAACCGGATGGCGGTAGAGAGGAGCTACTATGAGCAAACCACCCGTCGGATTGTGAGAGAAGAAATGGAGGATATGCGACGAGAGCAACGACAATTATACGCGGCCTATGCGAGAGGAGGAGGCCACTTTCCACCACCCGAGATGTGAGAGAGGTCGTGCTCGGCACGACCTTGGTACGTTTTTAGTTTTCTTTTATGTTTTTGTATATATGTGTTAGTGAGTTTTTATTTCATCTTGGTTAGTGGTTAGTTTAAGTTGGTGTGTTCTATGTTTGTGTGAAAATTACTTCTTTTACGCTCAAAGATTTGATTTGTCCCGAATGTGGTGCGTTTGCATGGGATATGGTTAAGTTGTTGCTTGAACTCACTTGGTTTGTAGGATGTATCACTTGTTAAGTGTCAAGGAAATGAGTATTTGATAACATTAGTTTTTCCTTGCTATATACATGTGAGCTTTTTTAGCCTAATTTTTCTTGGAGAGTATTTGTGATTATTTCCTTGAGAGTAACATGAGACTACTTTGTTGGTGATTGAGAATGCATGTTGGATTGTTTGTTATATGAAGTGCTTTGACTTGGTTGAGAATAGAAAATGAAGTTCAAGATTGTTAGGATTACCTCCACATTTGAAAAATTCCCAAAATGACCGTGCCCGTCGAGGGACTCCCTAGCTAACCTTTTTGAGCCTACATGGTGTCTTTTCTTGTAACCGAGAGTTCCACGAGCGGTGTTAGATTGAGAGAGTGTTACAAGTTTGATTGTGAAGGTTAATGGGGGATATTGGTATAATGTAAACATGTTCTCGTGTCAAGGCTAGCGATAATAAGGAAAAGCTTACTCCCTATATATAGAAAAAATAAAATAAAAAACGAGTACTCTTTGGTTGTGAAAGCAATTGATGAGGGAATAATAATAAAATTAAAAAAAAAAGCATAAAAAAGCATATTAAAAAAGTAGTAAAAAGCGGGGAGTATATGAATAATAATTGCCTACCGAGACATGTAATCTTTGTTGTATTTGGTTGTTAAAAGGGGGGATGGGATGACGATTTACATTTGGTGATGGAGGGAGTTATGTGAGTACATTTGGTGTAGGAGGTTGGCGAGAGTGAATTACTTGATTTATTTTTCTTTCGATTCCCACCTATTACCCGTGCCTACCTTGTTTACAATCTCGTTCCGATTCTTGTTCTCCTTGGTCAAAGTATATAGATTATTCTTGTGATATTGAATATATGCATGTCTCGTTGTATCTCGATGTTCATGTTGCATAGTTTTACCGCTGCTTTTTCGAGGGATACACTTTGAGAGTTGGAGAGCTAGAGTGACATGTTATCCTTATTCTTATTTTTCTCGTTCTTGACAAGTGGTTGGTTGTGGTTTGTTAGTGAGTTCAAAGTACGTGATTTGTGCAAACATGTTGTTGGATGATTTTACCTTGCTCGGGACTAGCAAGGACTTGAGCGTGGGGGGGAGGGGGGGGGGGGTGATTTATGTCGTGTGTGTGTGTTTTTCGTTTATGTTTTAGTGTCGTTTGTGAGTTGTGCGTTGTTATGTTTGTGTTGTTTTAGTCGTATTTTATGTTTTTGTGTGTGTTGGATCTCACGGGTTGTGTTGGAGTGGTTTGAGTTCATTTTGTAGGTCAAATGTTGGAGAAAGTCGAAGAATCGAATAAAAGATCGAAGAATTGAGAAGGAGCTGAAGAAGCCTTAAAAAGGCGGGCGCCAAGTGAAGAAATTGCGGTCGCAGGACAAAAACGGCGGTCGCCGAAGATGGTATGACGACCGCCGAAAGGGCCAAAAAGTGTCAGATGGTCGGCCATGACTTTTGGGGAAAACGGCGGTCGCCAAACTCGGAACGGCGGTCGCCGAAAACGTTTGGCGATCGCGAAAATGAAATGGCGGGCGCCGTTTCGGGGCGGTTTCATGACGGTTTCCAAGTCATTCTTTGATGCATTTAGGCGAGGAAATCAGAGGAAAAAGGTGTCTTTTCGCTGGGAACTTCAAGGAGGGTGTAGGAGAGGTCTGATCCGAAGCCGACAACTTCGGAAGCACGTTCTAGTTCGATAGCCATTTAACGTTTTAGTAATGTTAATGTATTTTTAAGTTCATTTCTATTTTCAGATTATGCTCTCTTTATTTTTCATGCTTCTTATGATTTTGGTTTGAGAATGTTAATCATCTTTGTAGTTGAATTCTTTGTTAAGTGTTTGTCAATTTTAATTTAAGATCTTATGCTTTCTTGTTATTACTTGTTTATTGCTTTTACTTTAATTATGATGATGAACTAAATTTTCTAACTTGGATAATGATATGATGAATGAATAAGAGAACTAGCAAACTCTTGAACAAATTCTATACACTAGCACGATCTTAGAATCGTAACCCGACCGGGAGCGATCCTCTAAGTGAATTAAAAGTTATTTAAACGTGTGAAGTAACCCGACCGGGAGCTTGACTTTCGTGTGTAAAACGTATTGATTGAATCTTGAGTTTGTGAAATTATCTTAAGGTTTTGATTATTATTATCCAAGTGCTTTTCTTACTTGTTATTTGCTTAATTTGTTAACTTTGCTTGTCGAACTAAATGAATCTAGGATTTAGTTGTATGACTTATGTTTCTAACTCTTTACTTTCCCTTAAATTTTACTCTATCGTTTCCTTAGATTGATACCGAGTCAAACTACAATTGACCTCGGATTTTGACGAGAGACGCACGAAAATCGTCTAATCAGGAGGTTGTTGGACAACCGGAGATATTCATAAGACTAGTAGAGCTTTCGAACTCTGGAACTAGTATACATGAGATCGATCCCTGGATCTACATAGAGGCAGTATTGGATCTAAATGTGCCTTCTTGGAAAGCAATAAAGGTTATTGCTAAGAGGCGAGATCATTTAGAGTACAAGCTTAGTTAATCCATTAATGGATTGTTGCGAATTGATGAGATAGTCCATTCGATGGATTCATCAAAAGTTATAGACGAATAGTGTATTGGAAACGTGATGGAAACAAGGTGGTGTTTCTCGGAGTTTTTATGTAGATAACATTTTATCATTGGTAACAATGTAAAGATGTTGTCAGATATGAAATGATGGTTGTCTAGATAAATCGATATATAAGATAAAGGAAGAAACTACGGCATGTTCTTAAGATCTATGATCTGAAGAAAAGAACATTATACTTCTCCTAGATATCTTATACGATTATGGTTTGTTTTAACATGCATAGTTCCGAGAAAGGTTTGTTACCTTCTCCTAGATATCTAAAGGCATGTGTTTTGGAACACATAAAGGAGATAGACGCAAAAAAAGCACTTTCCTACACTATGGGTGTGGAAAGCTTTATAAATGCAATGTTGAAAAACGAGAACCTGATATCGGCTATGCGGTCAGCATAGTGGGAGGATATCAAGGTAATTCTGGAAAAGGAATATTCGACTGCTGTAAAGTCGGTATAAGACGAATTTTTCTTTTTGAATATATTTTCTCAGATCTCTAATCAAATTAGGATCGGTGTAAGTCGGTATCAGGCTATGTGTTCACTTTTAAAAGAGGTGGAGTTTTAACATGAAGGAGTGATAAGCACGACGCTTTCCGGGCTCTACCATGGGTAACCAAATGGCGGCCTCAGAGACAGCGGAAGCTTTGGTAGGGCTCCGGGATAACCTCTGGACTTAGATATGATTCTTAGTTTACCAAAGGCTATGTAAATAGCGGTGCAATGGCAAACTAAAAGAAGTCATAAGTCCGTAGTGAAGATAACACATAGAACGCAAGTACCACCTGATACGAGTCATCGTCAAGTTAGACGACGTTGTAGTCACCAAGATAACTTCGGAGACAGCAACCTAGAATGCTCATTCACAAGGCACTTCTTTGGAAGTGCAGATCAAGCACGTGATGGGTATGGGAGTCGGGAGTTAGGAGGAAATGACTAGACCTTAGTATAAGTGGGAGATTTATGGAGTTGTATACTTAATGTCTAGATTTAAGTAACGTAAACTCCCGTTCATGGCATCTAATTTATTTAAATAAATAAACAATCATTTGCTTTTAATTATTTATAATTAAATATATGCAAATTATAGTCCCACGGAAGATCATACTATCGGTTACTCGTATATTGATCAAACAGTAGCTCACGACCTAGATGTACAAGGACCAATCCATCGGTATAGTCGTTGTATGAGAGAGAAAATAATTTGTCTTAATTATTTTATCATACTTGTACACTTGGTGTATTGGGCGGATCGCTTGAGATTTATCGATTAAGATTGCCTTAGATAATCGATTTAAGTCTTAGTGTATTTTATTCTTAATCCCTGATATTATTGAGGGTGTGTGCATTTATTATTAGTGACTTTGATTTTCCAAGGGAATTGACCGATTAGAATAACCGGTCAATTAACGGCAAAGTTGGGTCACAGTATTTTATGTATGACATGCCGTGAATTCTTGACGGGAAAGTGTGTCCTCGAAAGGGTTGATAATGTCCCCGAGATGAGTTCATAAGGAATTATTATGTAAACCTCATGAGTGGATTTGTTCCGCATAATAATTAAAGTTGAATGGTACTATTCTCGGATATAAGAGATGAATAAATTAATTAGCAATAAATTTAATTTATTCATGGACATTTATATCTTAAACGCACGGAATAAATAATACTACCGGAGATAATATTATTTGATATAATATGGTATAATATTGAGAGTGCAATTATATTTATATAGTGGAAAATAAATATAATTAATAAGATTAATTAATAGATTTGGGCTTGGGCTCAATTTAATTAATCCTATTGGATGCCCAATATTCCACCTCCTTTAGATCCCCTACGTAGCCTATAAAAGCACTACATGGTCTTCTCTATTTTCATAACTTGAAGATCACAACTCTAGAGGGAGAAAAGGAGATCCATAGGAGTTCGTAGGATCGTCGCCCACACGACGTTCGAACGAAGTGCAAGGAATACGCGGGAAGGTTTAGAGGTCTTCAACTAATCTCGTTTCTCCGCACAACGAGAACAAAGGTAGAAATCATAAACCCCCTTTTATGATTTTATGTGATTATCGTAATATGCACATGAATCAAGATCCGGGACGAACGAACTCCGCGAACGGGGATACGAGATCCCCGGCGGAGATCGAAGAGAGCCCTCGGCTGGGAGCCGAGGTGGGGCGGTCGAGCCCTAGGGCATCGACCGCCGGCGCGCATCGAAGGAGCCCCGGCTGGACGCCGGGGCATGCGATCGACCGTGAGCTAGATCGCTGGGGGCTGCCGCAGGCTGAAGTCACGGCGGGTGCCCCCTTCCTCCTCCGGTGATGGCGGTGATTCGCCGGACTCACCGCCGGGGGCTGCCGGAGCAGCCCCATGCGATCGCAAGCCCCTCGCGGCGGGGGCTCGACTAGGGTTTAGCCGCGGGTTCGCCCGCGGTGATGCTCTTGTCGAGCCCGGCTCCGTGTGGTGGTTCGCATGTTCTCCGGCGAACGGATTTCGGTCGGGTTGTCGGTTTCCGCAATTTAGATAACCCGGGATATTGATTTCCAAAAGTAATCCCCTATCAAGCACCACTCTTGCATCGACAATGCTTCTCCATGTTTAGCTTGGATTAACACCCAACAGAGCCGTCATAAATTCTGTTGGAAATCGATATCCCGGGCTATCAAAAAATTGCGGAACCGATAACCCGACTGAAATCCCATCGCCGGAAAAGTAATCGCGAACCACACGCGAAGCCATGCTGGACAAAAGCATCGCCGCGGGATGAACCCGCGGCTAAACCCTAGTCGAACCCCATCGCGGCTGGGGTTCGCGATCGCCGTGCATGGGGATGCGGGGCATCCTCGCGGGGCTGTTCGGAACAGCCCCCGGCGGTGAGTCTGGCGACTCACCGCCACCACCGCACGGGGAGGAGGGCGCCATCAACACCTCGTCCCAGCATCTGCTTCAACTGGCGCTAGCGCCAACCTCACTTGTTCCAGGATCTGATCCAACTGGCGCTAGCGCCACTCTCACATGATCCTGTAATCTCGCTTGTCGGCGCTTGCTCCAATTGGCGCACGCCGTGGTACCTTCTCTCAGTGATCATCTCCTGATGCTGAGAGTGTAACGTCCTATCATCAACGTCAAGTGCAAGTGATACCTATCCACGTTCAAGTGTTGATGATGAGTGATTGTTGTTTACTACTTCAACTATATCGACGACCGTGAAGTCGATGAAGTACTGAAGCCTCAACGACGAGTGTTCATCACGATGAAGTTGAAGATGAAGTATTGAGATCGACGGAGTCAAGATAATGTTGAAGTCTGAAGTTAAAGAATCGAAGATTCAAGATTCGAAGATTCAAGAATCGAAGATTCAAGATTCCAAAATTCAAGAATCGAAGATTCCGAAAGTGATGTCATCCATGGAATTGTGATGTAGGCCAAGCATGTGGCCAATCAGATTGCTCTATTTCAAGGCCTCACATGTGCGAGACTACTATATATACCCATGGAGTTGATTGACATCCTTTGACGATTTTCAGAGAACGAAATCCGATATCCGAGTATTAACGTTCGTTGTTTACGGCTTTCTGCCTTTAGAGTTTTGGTAGTTGTTTTGTGCTGTGCACCGATAGTAAAGTTATGCGATTTAGCTCTAGGTGATATAGTACTAGATCATTAGTTCGTTGGAGTGCTACGTCACTTGGGATACGACTCTTGATCATTCCGTCTACCTTTCTCCACAAGTGTAATAGTTAGTTTTGTTTATCAATGAAATGAACCTATTACATAACCTTGTCTTCAGCACCTTACATTGCTCTTGTTGAGTTCGAACACACAACACACACCGATCTACATTCATAGCAAGCAGAGCTAAGTGTGTACGAACGAAGTTGCTGAAGTATCAGTGTTTAAGACCGACTTCACGAAAAGTTGGTATCCTACGTCGAAGACATAATTTCATTTGGTATCAGAGCGGGACGTCATACGTATAAGACGTGATCCGTTACTTGACTCCATATTTCCGCTACAATGGAGTCGTCTATGTTTGTTCAGAAGCCTATTATGCTCACTCATCAGAACTATTCAAATTGGAAAGCCAAAGTATCAGCTAGAATTAAAGGCTATGACTCTAGAGCTTGGATGGCTGTTTTAGAAGGATGGGAGCGTCCTTATACTGAGGATGCTGATGGTCTGAGAACTCCAAAGCCTGAACGTAGTTGGACTAGAGAAGAGCATGACTTATCTACTGCTAACAACAAAGCTCTTCTACTTATTTGTGAATGGCTGGAACTCAGCATGTATCAGTTGGTCAAGAACTGTACCTCAGCGAAAGATGCGTGGGAGACTCTACAAAGAACGTGTGAGGGAAGTCATGCTGTTAATCGATCGAAGATCCGAACTATAACTGCCCAATTTCATCAACTCTGTATGAGAGAAGATGAAGACATAAATGACTACCTAGACAAGATCATAAGATATGTCAACGAGGCATATGAACTTGGAGAGATCTTTCCTGCCATCATGGTCTATGAGAAGACCCTATCTAGTGTCAGTTCCAGATTTGAGAGCAAGGTGCTAACGATTGAAGCACGCAATGAAGGAAATCAAAACTGGGACTATGCTGATCTAATGGCTGACTTGAGAAACTACGACTTGACCCTAAAAGTGCGAAGTAACCCTGATATGACACTCGTCTATGAACCAATGACCGCACTGAAAATTTCTGAGAAAGGGAAGAGTTCGAGAAGCACGAAATCTCAACAACCTCGGTTGAAAAATGAGAAGTCTGAAAGTAGTTTCTCAACTGATATGAATGAATCTGACGATGAGGAAGCAGAGGACATTGAACGATTGATGAATTCGAACAACCCAGATAAGCTAGCTGTGTTGACTAACATAGTCACCTATCTTGTGAAACAAGATTTTAAGAGAAAGAACCGAGCTCGAAATTTCCGAAAATTTCAGAAAAGTTCTAACTCATATTCGAACACTCCGGAAAATCGAAATCAGGGATCTTCATCTGACAAGAGGTTTAAAGGCACGAAGCTATCACCATACACTTCTAATAGCAAAGATGTCTCGAAGATGCAGTGCTATGAGTGTAAGGGATATGGACACGTCAATAATGAATGTCCCAACTTGCACCGAAAGAAGAAGCTGCCAGTGAGTTACGTGGTGATAGATGATGAAGATGTGATCTCTGAGAACGATGCATCTGATAACGATAACTCAGATGAAGATGAAGACAACGCTCTTGTTGTCACCTTTGAATATAATTTTGAACTGGATGAATTTCTGAAGGACACAGCAACTGCTGATAATATTTTTGTTATGGCAACTCAAAACCGAAATGATTGTGATGACGGGATTTTCTCAGATTGTGAATCTGAACCTGAATCTGAGGCTGAAGAGATAGAGATGACACCTGAAGTGTCTCAAACTGAAGTTGTGTGTGATGAGCTACTCACTCTGAGAGATGGTCTCTCTGAACTTCAAATTTTGAATGACTTAGCTATCACTGAGAATGTTACACTTGAAGTGTCGCAGAAGTTTCTGACAGAATCTATTGTTGAACTCTCGAATGAGAAACTCAAGATGTGTGATGCGGTTGTAGAGTTGAAAAACTCAGTTGAGAAGACAGAGGATGAGAAGAAGAAGTTGAACAACTCTCTGACAATTCTTAAAATCAAATTTGATGATCTTTTCGAATAAAAGCATAAGTATTTCAAAGAAGTTGTCGAACTGAGAGAAGTGTGTGAGAAGTTGAGTTCTGAAAACTCAAAACTGAAGGCTTTCCCTGAAAAAGGAGTCAACTGAAGTTAAGAAACTGCAGACACTGTTCAAGAATTCGGATGCTGAAAATGATGAACTAAGGTCATCACTAATGAAAGCTCAAACTGATCTTGCCATGACTTACAAGGAACGATATGTCTTGAAAGAAAAACTTCAGATGACTGATGAACTCTTGAGGAAAATGAATACGAACTCTTCAGTATTTGATAACGCTGCATCGTACATGAACCCAGGACGGGTTGGACTTGGCTTTCAAAAAGTCTTTGAATCTATCTATACTACTCCTGAGAAGAAAGAAGTGACCTTAGTCAAAGCTTCTACTGATTCTACTGAGAGTATGACTAAAGATGATTCTGAAAGGTTGAAACGAAAGGAAATTGCTGAAGGAAAGAAGGTTGCAACATCTCCGAAAGCTGAAACTCAAAAGTCGATTTCGACTACTAGCTTGAAGGCAGAGACATATCAATTTCCTAAGTCCATTGTGAAACATCCTCGTGGTATCTTGCCATACGAGAAGACGTTGCTGAAGAAGTTGGGTAAACCTCAGAACGTGAAACCGAAAGTTCAACTCTCTCGCTCGAAACCTGTCATGGTTAATACTTCAACGATTGCTGAAGTTCGTCAAAAGAGGAAATATGTGTGTCATTACTGCTATGAACCCGGACACATTAGACCTTTCTGCTTTAAGCTGAGAGATGACATAAACCGGGATCTGATGACTGAGAGGAAGAAAATTGGAGTTGTTAAGGGTGTGAAGAAACACATTACTTCTGTCTCGAAAGTTGAGAAAACTGTGAAACCAGTGACAGAGACTAAGTCTCGAAATTTTGGTATGAAGAAGAGGTGGATACCTAAGTCCCGAAAGAGTGAAGTTAAGCTTAACTCCACCACTTCAACTACTTGGAGACCAAGAGAACTTATCTTTTGCAATGTTGCACTGAATGCCTCCGACTCTGGGAATAAAGGCATTTGGTACTTTGACAGTGGTTGTTCCCGTCATATGACCGGAACCAAAAAATTCTTAAAAGAATATGAGCCTATGACTGGTTCTCCCGTGTTGTTTGGAGGGGGAGCTAAAGGCGTCGTTATGGGTAAGGGAACGCTGCATATCAAGGGATTGCCACCAATTCGCAATGTTGTTCATGTGAAGGGTCTTGTGGCAAATCTTATTAGCATCAGCCAACTGTGTGATGAAGGGCTGAATGTCAGTTTTGATAGAGACTCTTGCAAGGTTTTTGATGTTGAAGGGAAGTGCATCATGGAAGGTCCACGTGCGAAGAATAATTGTTATACAACTGAGTATAGTTGTTTCTTTGTGACCGTTCCTGATGAAGTCGATTTGTGGCATCAACGCCTTGGACACACTAGCACTCGAAACTTGAGTAAACTGGTTAAGGGGGAGATAGTTCGAGGAATCTCTCAACTCCCCAAAATCGAGAAAAGAGTGTGTGGTGATTGTCAGAAGGGTAAGCTGACAAGAACTCCTCATCCTGCACTGCCAACACTGATGAGCACATCTGCTCCCTTTGAACTTCTTCACATGGATCTCATGGGTCCAATGGAAGTGAAGAGTATTGCTAAGAAAGAGTACGTGTTGGTGGTTGTTGATGATTTCTCTCGCTACACGTGGACGAGATTTCTTGCCACTAAGGATGAGACATTCAATGCCTTCAAAGGTATTGTGAAATGGATTCGAACGAATCATGAAGTTAAGGTGAAGAGGATCAGGAGTGATCATGGAACTGAATTTGAGAACTCTAGCTTCAATGAATATTGTATGATGAAGGGGATTCATCATAAATACTCGGCTCCTAAAAAGCCCCAACAGAATGGGATAGCCGAACGTAATAACCGTACGCTGAAAGAGATGGCTCGTGTTATGCTAATCTCGAAAAATCTTGCTCGTACTTTTTGGGCAGAGGCCGTTTCTACCGCTGGATATATTCTCAATCGAATAAGTATTCGATCCGGCACATCGGCAACTGCGTATGAACTCGTAAATGGCAAAAAGCCATCTGTTTCCCACTTTCGTGTCTTTGGCTGCACGGGTTATATCCTGAAGGATCGTGATCCTTTGAAGAAGTTTGAAGCCAAAGCTGATCGTGGTATCTTTGTTGGCTATAGTCAGAATAGTCATGCTTATCGCGCTTACAACCTCCGAACTAAGAAAGTCATTGAAACTGTTAATATCAATTTTGATGAACAAGACTTTCTCGGAAAGGATGCTAATGAAAACTGGGTAAAGGAAGGGATTCTGGAGTATCGTACATTTCCATCTATACCCACTACTGTGGTGCCAGACATTCCTACTCCTCACACTTCACCTGAAGTTGGAGAGACTAGTCAACGAAACAATGACACTTCATCGTCTGATGGTGAAGAAAATGAACAAGTTGACAACCCAGCTGATGCTCCAAGAGATGCACCTGGGTACATTCAAAAACGCCATCCTCCGACTCAGATGATTGGAAATCTGAACGAGCGAACTACACACTCAAAGAAGCCGACATCATCTCCAGATGAACTCTATAACATATGCACTTCAGCTGTATGTCATGAAATCGGGGTCTCTTGCTTCTTATCTGAAACAGAACCGAAGAACTATAAGGAAGCAATGAAAGATGACTTCTGGATAATGGCTATGCAAGAAGAACTGAATGAGTTCACGAGAAACAATGTTTGGTCTTTGGTTCCCCGCACTTCGAACATTAATTTTGATGGGACCAAATGGATCTTTAAGAACAAAACGGATGAGCATAACCAAGTTGTGCGAAACAAAGCTCGTCTCGTTGCACAAGGCTATGCCCAAGTTGAAGGGATAGATTTTGATGAAACCTTTGCTCCAGTTGCTCGCATTGAGTCTATTCGTCTCTTGATTGCTATTGCAAGCCACCTCGGCATCAAACTTAGACAAATGGATGTCAAAGCTGCATTCCTAAATGGAGTATTGGAAGAAGAGGTATACGTTGCTCAACCGAAAGGCTTCGAGGACCCCAAGAAGCCAAATCATGTTTATAAGCTTCACAAATCTTTATATGGGTTGAAGCAAGCTCCGAGAGCGTGGTATGGTTGTCTGACAGACTATCTACTCAAGTTTGGATTCGAACGAGGCTCAGTTGACAAGACTCTTTTCTTGAAGCGTGATGGCAAACACATGATGGTTGCCCAGATTTACGTTGATGACATTGTATTTGGTGCTACGTGCCCCAAGCTCGTGAAAGCTTTCACGGACTTTATGTCTTCCACATTTCAGATGAGTCTTGAAGGCGAGCTACATCAATTCTTGGGCCTTCAAGTATCTCATCGACCAAATGGGATCTTCGTATCTCAAAGCAAATATGCGAAGAATATGGTTGAAAAATTTGAGATGCACCATGCTAAGCCTGCCAAAACTCCCATGGCGACAACCGAACGGTTATCTATGTCGACTAAGAGTCGAAGTGTTGATCAAACACTCTATCGCTCTATGATTGGGAGTTTACTTTATTTAACTGCTACTCGCCCTGATATAATGTTTAGTGTTTGTATGTGTGCCAGGTACCAAGCTGATCCTAAGGAGGACCATCTACGAGCTGTAAAACGGATACTCCGCTACATCTCTGGAACTTCTGATCTCGGTCTTTGGTATGCGTGTGACACTACATCAAATCTTGTCGGTTTCTCCGATGCGGATTGGGCGAGTGACACTGATGAACGAAAGAGCACTTCCGGATGATGCTGCTTCCTTGGCAATAACATAGTGTCATGGCATAGTCGGAAGCAAAATTGCATCACTCTATCGACAACTGAGTCTGAGTATGTTGCAGCCGGGAGTTGCTGCACTCAATTGCTTTGGCTAAAGCAGATGTTGGATGATTATCTTATCGAGAGTGCTCCCTTGGTGCTGTACTGTGATAACCAAAGTGCTATAAAAATCAGGGAAAATCCTGTTCAACATTCTCGCACTAAACACATCGACATTCGACATCATTTCATTAGAGATTTGGTTGATCGTGATATAGTCAGTCTACAGCATATTTCAACAGAAAAACAGCTCGCTGACATCTTCACCAAACCTCTTGACTTTGAGAGATTTAAAAACTTAAGAAATTCTCTCTGCATGTGTTCTCTTTAAGAGTTCACGAAAAATTTTGAAGTCTGAAAGATTGTTTTCTTTACTTCTGAATACGCACTATGAATCGTCGTGGATTAATCTAATAAGATGAACGTGGATTCGAGGCCGCTTTAGTCTTCGGACCCAAGTGTATTTATTCCTCTGAGTGCAAACATGTGAACTTGGCATATAACTCCCATGAGCTCATTTGCATAGATCCATAATACCAAGTAACGGAGGACGCCGGATCATTTGTCCGCCGGCTCCCCTCTTCGAAAGGTAGCACATGGACACTCTAATTTAAGATGCTCAACAATCACACTTCGGAGATGCAGGATGATCCTTGCTCCCCTCTGACTGCTGTAATGAGCATCTGTTGCATAATCATATAAAGCTAAAACTCGTCTGGAGGACGCCGGATCATTAATCCGCCGGCTCCCCTCTGATTGTAGTAACGTTAGTCCCAAGTGGAGTGCCTTGAAAGTTCACCTTGCACTCATGAATTAAAATCTCTTGTGCGGTGTTAACTCACCATATATGTTCCGATGAAACACGATTGCATTCTTGTGATTGCGACGAAGGACAAGTTAAACTTATTTCAACATACTTTGGTCCGTTTCACCGGTTTTTACTTCGAGAGTTATTTCATTATACCTCAAAGTTTTTATTCACCTTGTGTGATATTTTTGATTTGGAGATTGATGATAAGTGAATTTTTTTTTTGGGAAAATATCTGCTATTCACTGCCTCGTATCAACGCTTTAATCTCCACTAAAATGCGTTTGAATGTTTGCAGTGTGTTGAACGCTTGAATACTAACTCGGGATGTGTTGTTTTAATATGTACTCTTGTAGTTCATGTTCAGCATCTCGTGGAGTTCAAACGTAAAGACAAAAGATGAGTGTAGCAGCACATGGCGGACTTAATACCTCACGACGTGAACTCACGATGTGCGCAAATCGGCGCGTGCGCCAACAGACAGATGGCCCTGCCTTGTGTCAATTGGCGCTAGCGCCAATGTGATGAGGTCATGACATGAGCAAATTGGCGCTAGCGCAAATATGATGGGGTCGTGCCCCCTGCTGCTGTTGCTCTACTGCTTCACTCCTACTCAACACAACATCAACACAACATCAACACTCCAACACTTCAGTCGTGCGACCTTCGATCGACGACACTCGATCTTTTTTTTTTTTACTTAGAATATTTTTCCGTTTTTCGGATTAATATTTTATTTTTTTATTATTATTTAATTCGGTTTTTGTACTGATGGGCTGATTTTTGTTCTGTTAGTTGGGCTTCTACAGATTTTTTTATTTCCGGACGGGCCGGCCAAAATTTTGCCTATATATAGGACTTCAAATTCGGATTTAGGGTTACCTGAAAACCGAATTCTCTAAGTCTTATAGTCGTCGTGCTTCCTTCGTGATCTTGCTAGCATCGTTGTTCTCTGTGATCGACTCTTCACGCATCCGGCGTTCGACACTCTTACTCTAGCTTCACGCATCAGGCGTCAGTGATCTTACTCTTAGGCTCTTAGTACTTTGCTTCTGTTACTCTCACTTGCTATAGCAATGACTTCATCTGCTGGTAATATGTTTGAGGAACTCGACAAGGAGGTTCTTGCCGAGCTCACTACAGCCTGGAGAGATGCTTCTCCCAACTCTAAGAAGAAGGCACTTCATGCCTTACAGAAACACATGGACAAGATGGACAATAGAGGCAGCAAGTCCAAATCTGAATCACCGTCGGTCGATCTGACCAAACCTGTGATGCCGGCACACTCTGTATCTCGAAGTGCTGGGAAGAGCACTAAGTCTGATCTAAACCCTAAGACTAAGGATCCGAAGTATCCTTCTAACTTCTTACGCTGCTATAAGGGGTTGGTGTCCCCTACTGAATACAAGAGGATGGTCGATGAGGGGATCATGACCAAGGAAGGTAAGAAGATCGTCACTACACCTGCTGCTGCTGATGTTGTTAAGTCGACTGTCTCTGGACCTGGTGGCTCATTTAAGAAAACAACGTCATCTGACGTTGCTGCTGAAACCAAGAAATCCAAACCTTCTATCTCTGGGGTTGTTGAACCTAAGAAGGTTGTTGATCCTAAGAAAGTTGTCAAGCCTGCTGGCTCTACTATCTCTGATGATAGTAAGAAGAAGAAGACTTCTGTCTCCGGTGATGGAGAGAAGACACTGACTCTTGGCTCTAAGCCACCTGTGCACCCCACTACATCTGGCTCGACTGGAGCCACTGCTGAACCTGAGTACTATCTGTTGGTTGAAGAGTGTGGTCCTACCTACAAACCAGATTTCTTCACTGCTGCTGCTGAACGTCGTCTAACGTTCATTGAAGGATTGCCTATTCTTGCTGATCGCAACATCCGTCCGGTTGACTATGAGAAAACCGGAGTCTCGAAATTCTTGGAAGCCATGCACTTGATGGACTCTATGACTAAGCCTTATCACTTCTCCTATCCAATCATATACGAGTTCTATGCTAACCTGACTCCTGAGTTTGCTGACCCGACTAGCAGGATGTACGGTCGTTTTGTGTTCAGAAACAAACTAAATCTCTTTCGCCCACTCAACATCAATAACTTTCTAAAGCGACTTCAAGTTGAGAGTTCATGGGTGACACCATCTGATGATGATAGGATGAGTGCTATGAAGATTGGGTCCTTCCTGACTCAAGGAAAGGCGAAGTCGATTTTGCCTCCGTCCTCGAAGTTGTCGGCCTTCTATGGCACGCTTCATCGTCTTGGCATGACGAACTGGGCGGTTGCTAATCCTGATGAAAACTATATATCTCCCAAACTCATGCATATACTCTTCCGCCTCGGCTGCGGTGAACAGATTGATCTCGGGGAGATCATTTTTCATGATATCTGTCGGATAGTTAAGCCTACAAACTCAACTCTCGCACAGCAGCGCGATCTTGAGGAAGGGAGGCGTTTACACCTTACTCATCCTTGCCTCATCTACGGCATGCTGTGTGAACAAGGCTTCAAAGGGATGACTGAAACAGAAAGAAAGACAAAGAAAAATTGTCATGTCAACGTCACTCCTACCTTTCTGAAGAAGAGAATCATGGACTTCCCCTGGACTAAGTTTGCTAAGAGAGAAGATGTCCCTGATCCTGTTACTCCACCTCCTTCTCCGAAGTCATCGAAGAAGCGTGTTGCTGCTCCGAAGGTTGAACTTGTGAGTGCTAAGCGACAGAAGCATGATACTGTTATCATCGAAGATATCACTGAAGAGGACAGACTTGAGGGCTTAACTGGTGAAGAGAAGAAAGAAGACATAAGTGATACTCCAACTGTGGTTCCTCGTGAGTTTGGTCCACGTTCTAGGTTGCCACCTCACGAAAATCCTTATCATCCGATGAACAACTATCGCTCCATCGTTCCCTCTGTTGCAGTTCATCGTTGTTTCACGACAACCCAACAACTGGAACGTAAGCAGGCAGCTCATGCAGTTGCTTATGCTGAGATGATGGAGGCTCATCGCGATCAAAAGGATGCTTTCACGTACCTTCACCAGATGACCCATCAAGGGGGAGGATTAGGTGGTGCTGGTTCATCTAGCAAAGGCTTGACTGATACATTCATGTTTCAGCTAATCAAGGATGGGATTAAGGAAGCGATAGCTGATCTAGCTAGGTCTAAGCACGTTGTGGTTGACACCGATGATGAAGGCGTTCGAGAGATGATGGCTGATGAAGTTTTTGATATGCTTCGAAAGGGGAAGGGAAAGGTTGATGGTGAAGGCTCCACACATCCAGAGGTATCGCGTGCGATGCCGTCTGACGGTTTGAAAGATGAAGATGTTGATGCTGAAGGAGAGACTGATGATGATGAGAGGATCAGGATCGGCGAAGATGAGTTTGGGTTCTATGAAACTCTGGAGAAAGATTACAAGTCAGACTCTGATGAAGCTGAGGTAGAGGAAGACAAAGATGATGGCACTGAAGCTGATGATGATGAAGCTAAGTCTGGAGATGCTTCACCACCTACTACTCCTCTGCGCTCGCCCACTCCAGCTGGATCACCCAAGGCATCAGACTTTGCATCTTCGTGATGCTTAATTATCTTGTTTTTTGATTAACTCTTGAATATTTCCGTTTTTCATATTTCATCTCTACATGCATAAGACTTTGATTATTTTCCACCATGCATGTTTTTCATATTCGTTTTGATGAACATCTTTGAATGATTTCGTTTTGAATATTCGACTAAGTATTTTGATTTTCATATCTTGATGGTTGATCTACTTGACTGAATGAATGATTGTTGTTATTTTTACTTAGTCTATATTGATTGTATCTCTTGAGGGGGAGATAACTTGCATCTCCGTATGCTAACTCTTGTTCACATGAGTTGTGATAAAAAGGGGGAGATTGTAGATGTTAGTTTTGTCGACAACATGTGTTTGTTGTTTGTTTTTGTTTTCAGGTGTTGAGGTGAATGGATGCAAGACTTATAACTTGATGATATGGAACGATGGAGTCAAGACTATCAAGGATCATCACTCCATCATAGCAAACTGGCGCTAGCGCCAATTCACCAAGGTCCATCATCATCATCAGTTGGCGCTAGCGCCAATATGACAAGGTCGGGCATCCTTTTCAACTAGCGCTAGCGCCATCAACACCTCGTCCCAGCATCTGCTTCAACCGGCGCTAGCGCCAACCTCACTTGTTCCAGGATCTGATCCAACTGGCGCTAGCGCCACTCTCACATGATCCTGTACTCTCGCTTGTCGGCGCTTGCTCCAATTGGCGCACGCCGTGGTACCTTCTCTCAGTGATCATCTCCTGATGCTGAGAGTGTAACGTCCTATCATCAACATCAAGTGCAAGTGATACCTATCCACGTTCAAGTGTTGATGATGAGTGATTGTTGTTTACTACTTCAACTATATCGACGACCGTGAAGACGATGAAGTACTGAAGCCTCAACGACGAGTGTTCATCACGATGAAGTTGAAGATGAAGTATTGAGATCGACGGAGTCAAGATAATGTTGAAGTCTGAAGTTAAAGAATCGAAGATTCAAGATTCCAAGATTCAAGAATCGAAGATTCCGAAAGTGATGTCATCCATGGAATTGTGATGTAGGCCAAGCATGTGGCCAATCAGATTGCTCTATTTCAAGGCCTCACATGTGCGAGACTACTATATATACCCATGGAGTTGAATGACATCCTTTGACGATTTTGAGAGAACGAAATCCGATATCCGAGTATCAACGTTCGTTGTTTACGGCTTTCTGCCTTTAGAGTTTTGGTAGTTGTTTTGTGCTGTGCACCGATAGTAGAGTTATGCGATTTAGCTCTAGGTGATATAGTACTAGATCATTAGTTCGTTGGAGTGCTACGTCACTTGGTATACGACTCTTGATCATTCCGTCTACCTTCTCCACAAGTGTAATAGTTAGTTTTGTTTATCAATGAAATGAACCTATTACATAACCTTGTCTTCAGCACCTTACATTGCTCTTGTTGAGTTCTAACACACAACACACACCGATCTACATTCATAGCAAGCAGAGCTAAGTGTGTCCGAACGAAGTTGCTGAAGTATCAGTGTTTAAGACCGACTTCACGAAAAGTTGGTATCCTACGTCGAAGACGTAATTTCAATAATTGATCAAATCAATTTCGACCTTTGAATCTTATTTGAATAAATACTACTGAGCACAAGAATTCACAAGTATAATGATTCAATAAAGAAATACATCCAATAAGTAAAACAAGTTATAGAACGGTTTGTTGCATCGTGGTAGACTTAGGATTCATCATTCATATATTGCTAATTAATGTACCAGAATAGATAATACCATTATTTCTTATCAAAACCATCAAATGATTAAAGAAATAAAATATCCATTCATTAATAATAGAAAACCAGAACATAGTTCTTTCTAAAATAAAAGGGTACATAAAGCAATAAACTTGAAATGAAATACTATAACTACTAAAAGCATATCAATGTCTTCCACTGCAACAACTGCCTCCTCTACAGCTTTGCCCATGTAGACTTGAACTCTTCTTCTCTAAGCCGCCGGGTTTTCTGGAACCCCTGCATTAAAATGCACATACCGTAAGTGGTTCCATATCTACACACCAGATTTCTGGTAGATAATACCGCTGACTATGTTTTCACGACTAAAGAAAAATTCATACCTTGTCTATTGAGAGGACAATCAGACTTCCAGTGTCCAGACTTCTTGCATCGGAAGCACTTGCCCTTAGGCTTGCCAACCCCTCCTCGTGGTCCATTTTTCTTGGCACCACTGGGTTTCCAGGCTTGCTTCCTTTTCTTGCCCCTACCTCCAACAAGCTTCGAGCCCTTGGCTTTGGTAGCAACAAGCACTTGAGACTTGCCCTTCTTGTAGATCCCCTCTGCCGCCTTAAGTTCAGTCAGGAGTTGCGCAAGAGTATAAAATAGTTTACCCATATTATAACTCATACGGAACTGCTCAAAACTAGGGGTCAGAGACTGGAGTATGATGTCGACTTGCATCTCACCATCAATCTGAGCTCCTAGGATTTCCAATTCATTCAACAAACTCATCATCTTAAGAACGTGCTCCCCAACGGGCGTTCCTTCAGACTGAGTAGTTGAAATAAGTACTCTCATGGCTTCTTGCCTAGCCGCACGGTCTTGGTGCCCAAACATCTCCTTGAGGTTGTACAACATATCTTCGACGGTGTCCATCGACTCATGTTGGGTTTGGAGTACATTTGACATAGAAGCCAAAATATAGCACCTAGCCATTTCATCAGCCTTTGTCCACCTCCTATATGCCGCTCTCTCCTCATCAGTTTTGGCACCCGTGGGTTCGGCAGGGCATGGATCATAAAATACAAACTTGTACTCCTCTACAGCCAGGACAATGTCCAAATTTTCCTCCAACCAATGTAATTGGGGCCAGTGGGTTTATTCTCCTTGAGTATCACATAAAGTGGATTCATAGCTATTCTCTAAACCTATAAGCACATATAAACAAAGAATTAATTTAATGTACGATATTATCTCCCTAAAATAATATCATTATATTACTAATTACATCTAAAATCCCATCAGGTATGGCAAGCCACGTGGTGTGGACGTTTACCTACCCAAATGATTTAGCAATTAGATTCTCTTTGGTCGTACATCATTTATAGCGTAACTTCGTAGGGAAGGATACTATAAAGCGTACCTAAGTGTAAACCATTACTCAGCACTAAGGTAAATCGTTTGGAATTGCTACATCACCGCAAGCCACGTGGTGTGGAAATTTACGATAACTTACAATCCTTTACAATTTCCAATAACTGTCTACATCAATTATTCCAAAATACCATTCAGTATAGCAAGCCACGTGGTGTGGACGTTTACTATGCCAAAAGATTTTTATAATTGACTCCCAATTACTTGATCCATTCGATTTTTGTAAATCAAGACGCTGAGAATCATAAGTGAAACTCGAAGTTTCTAACCAGTGATTCACCATGCGAACAACCCTATCTCTCATTAGAATGAGGGAGCCGAGCAGACAATCTATCCATTTCAAGAAATGGTACGAAGGTATCTAATTTGTGTCATCCACATAACCAAGTGGCTTTGGCTCCATTTCACTCCCCGGGGTGAGAATGAGTCGACTTGAAATTAGTTTCAGAAAGACAAATTAGGTATTGTTTGATAAACTTAATCAATGTTTCTTGTAAGAGGAATTACAAGAATTCTCATCAAATGACTTGTCTATACGAACTTCGAAAGCTCATAAAAGTCACCAAGAGAACAGTAATGGAGACCATGGGATTGTTTCCAATCCTTCTCCCACTTAGCTTTTTACAATAAGGGATACGCTATCTAATGCATAATTAAATACACATAAGCATGCATACATGAAATAAAGCACATAAATATTATCACATAATCAAAATAATACTAGAATATTATTTTCCGACTATTATGGCTTTTTCGCATCCCCGTACGCATCTTCTAGTCTTCGCTCTTCGTTCTTGAATGCTCCATGTGACGAGAATATTAATCCCAATATTTAAAGCTATTTATTTTTAATTAATCCAAAAGTTACTTAATTCGAAAATTAAGTCAATCGAATATATCAAAAATAAAATTAAATATTATTAATATTTTTTATTTATTTTCCTTTCTAATTTAATTATATCTTAAGAATCTCATCCAAGTCAAACTTGGAATATTCTAGAAGATTTCCATAATTGAATAAGGAAATAAAATAAATTAGGACTCCTCTACTTTCCATAATTAATTAATTTCCATCCATGAAAATTTCCAAGAATAGGAATAATCAAAATAAGAAAATAAATTAATTCCAATTTAATTCTTTTCCTATTCCATGAAAGTTCCCAAAAATAAGAACACTCAAAATAGGAAAACCGAATCAAATAGGAAAGTCGGATCTTGGTAGGAGTAGCACGGGTTGGGAGTCCTCGCACCACCCCCACCATCGACCGGCCACCTAGGAGAGGAGCACCGCCGCCGCCACCCCAGCCGGCCAGACACCACTACGCCGGCGGCAACCCCAGCCGAGGGGCGCGATGCCCCCCCCCTCCCCCCCCCCCCCCCCCACTCCCTTTGCCATCGATCGTGTGGGATCGATCATGGGGTTGATCGATCCCCGGTCCTCTTCGTCTTCTTTGTCACACCTCGTTCTTCCGGCGATCGTTCCATAATCGAACCAACGTAAATAAATTACAAAAATTTAAATTACAATTCCGGTATCGATTCTATACATGAAATCGACCCTATACACTTTCCGGAAAACAAAGATTAATAATAATAAAACCTTAAATTCGGTCAACCCCCGAATTTTTACTATTACAAGCATTCATCCACAAAAACGAATCTCGACATGTCCAAGAGTTTAATAAACCAACAATTATGACAAATAATTAAACTAGCCATAATAGTCGGAAATCCCTGCAAGGTAGAACAATATATCGAAAACATACATGAACTAGAACCAACGCTCTGATACCAATTGTTGGAAATCAATATCCCGGGCTATCAAAAAATTGCGGAACCGATAACCCGACCGAAATCCCGTCGCCGGAAAACCAATCGCGAACCACACGCGAAGCCGGGCTCGACAAGAGCATCGCCGCGGGATGAACCCGCGGCTAAACCCTAGCCGAACCCCATCGCGGTTGAGGTTCGCGATCGCCGTGCTTGGCGATCGCATGGGGATGCGGGGCATCCTCGCGGGGCTGTTCGGAACAGCCCTCGGCGGCAGGGACGTAGGGACTTGGTCCCGAAGGGGTGCGATCGCACCCCCTCAATTTTTTTTAAAAAATTAATTTTATAACTTAATTTTTATATATTAAGGTAACTAATTATAATTTATCTAAAAATAATTAAAATCTAATTGAAATTTTGTTGAAATATTGATATGTCTTATTAAAAAATAAGATAATAAATTATTTATTAATAAAATATTCCTTCTAAAATATTGGTTTTAAAAAAAATTAAAATATATCTATTATTAACGCCACATACTAATTTATCACGATTTATAAAAAAATTAAAACATTAATACTAATACATTCGTCTAGTTTTTCACAAATATTCTTATTTTTTTATTTTAATATAAAATTTTACTTTTACACTTTTATATTTACTCACAATTATTTTTTAAATTTTTTTATTTTAATATAAAGTTTTACTTTTACATTTTTATATTTACTCACAATTATTTTTTAACTTAAAAATACATTTATACCTTTCACGCTAAAAAATCAAAAATAACATTTTTCTTAACACATAGAAAAAGAATTTTATATTTATGAAATTGAGAGATTTTTTTGTTTAAAAATTTGCACCTTGTGACTTATATTTCTGGCTACGTCTGATGCGGCCCGAGGATCGTCTAAGAGGCAAGATGTTCGTTTTCCGGCTGGAACGAGGAAGAAAACGCCGGAACGGAGGTCAGACGAGTGCCGAGGACGCGCCGCGAAGTTCGGCTCAGAAATTGGCTTGGTGTCGGCCGACACCAAGACCTGTCGGCCGACACCTTCAGAAAGGGTGTTGTCGGGGCAGGAGGTTAAGGCCGCGCTCGCAGGATTTCCTGCGGACGCAGGATAACTGTCGGCCGACACAGTGTCCTGTCGGCCGACACGGAATTCAGAAACGTGAAATTTCAGCGTCGCGACTTTTTGACGATTTTTAATGCTTTTATTTCCTTTTCCTTCATGTTTTAGGTTTGCCTATTTAAAGGCCTTGAACCCTAATGTTTTAGAACAACTTTGATATTGATTAATTATTATTTCGTGAGATTTATTTTCTCTCTTGGTTTTTGTCGAATTCTTCCGGGTTCTACCAAAAGAATTCAACCGGCGAATCAGCGAAGCAATCACCCTTCGTTTGTGTGTCATCATCGTCTCCGAATTATTGGTTCAACGTCTCGTTGGGGTTTAGGGCTTTCGAACCTAAATCATTTCGTGGGTTAGGATCAAGGGTTTTGGGATTTCCACCAGGTATCCTTTTTCGATTATTCCGTATCTTTTCTATTCCGATCGAGGTGCGTATCATCTGGTATCAGAGCCCAGGTTTGGGTTCTTTATTTTTCGATTACGTAACCTCGTTTATTCTTTTCGTTTCTTATTCTTTCTTCCTTGTTTCTTTCTTCTTCCTTGATTAAAAAAAAAATATATATATATTTTTTTTTATTTCGAATTTACTGTTCATCCGAAAATTAAAAAAAAAAAAAAAAAAAATTTATTATTTTGTCCTCGATTATTCTTTTTATTGTTGTTCATTGTTCGTTCAACAATTTAGAGTTATTCTTATTTTCGTTGATATTGTTGGAGTGAATTCGGCTGGTAATTCCGGAAGTTCGATTCTTAAGGAAGAAATTGAGAGAATACGGAGTGACCCCCTATATTGAGAGACACACGAGAGCTGAGAGGGAAAGATTTCTTCATTTCTCTTGTTTTTGTTTTAACGTTATTTTGCAGGATGTCTGGTGGCACTTCACCAAAGGCTGAAGGTACAATGATCGATCCCCAAATTAAGTACCTCGTGGAGGCCATGCGAACTGAGTTGAGAAAGTTCATTACTTCTGAAATGGAGGCCGTGCATGAGCGGGTTAGTGCCATGGAGGAGAGGCCTAATCGGAAACAACGAGATGGTCGGAATGGTAACCATCGTTACCATGGCAGAAATAGGGACTTCGATTCCGAGGAGGATGAAGCATCTGAGACTGATGAGAGGAGGCGAGGAGGTAGAGACCGGGAAGATGACAACTTGGGCAACATCAAGATGAACATTCCCTCATTCTTAGGGAAGAACGATCCTGAGTTGTATTTGGAGTGGGAGCGTAAGGTGGAGCTAATGTTTGATTGTCATAACTATTCTGAGCTCAAGAAGGTGAAGTTGGCAGCGATAGAGTTTTCTGAATATGCACTGGTTTGGTGGGATCAGCTTGTAACCAGTCGGAAGCGGAACCGGGAACAACCTATTGAAACATGGGCCGAGATGAAAGCTGTGATGAGGAAGCGGTTTGTTCCAACTCACTATTACCGAGAGTTGTACAACAAGTTGCAGAACCTACGACAGGGGTCGAAGAGTGTGGATGAGTACTTCAAGGAAATGGAGGTGTCTATGATTCGAGCCAATATTGACGAGGACAGGGAGGCGACCATGGCGAGATTCCTGGCTGGTTTAAATTGGGAGATTCGTAACACCGTGGAGTTGCAGCCATACGTTGAGTTGGAGGACATGGTTCATGTGGCAATCAAGATTGAGAACCAGCTTAAGAGGAGGGGTAGCTTGGGCAATTCGAAGCCAATCCAGTCTACATGGAGACAATCTCAGGGCCCTAGTGGTTCATCATACAAGGGGAACCAATGGAAGGAGGAAACAACAACACGAGATGAGAAGAAGATCTTCTACAAAGATCGTCTGGAGGGTGCAGGTTCGACTACTCAGGCCAGTCCCGTGGTTCCTGATAGTCGCAATCGGGATAAGAGGTGCTTCAAGTGTCAGGGATTCGGGCATATTATGAGTGAGTGTCCCAACCGGAGACTTATGCTCTTAAGAGATGATGGGGAAGTTGTGACTGATGACGAGGGTGACAAGCCGGAACCGAAGGTTAAGGAAGAGTCTGAGGAGGAGGAGGAGATTCTCACACCTGACGGGAAACTTTTTGTCGCGCGAAGAGTCTTGAGTGCACAAATTCAGCCCGATGTTCAGGAGCAGCGAGAGAACCTTTTCCACACAAGGTGTCATGTGCAGGATAAGGTGTGCAGTGTCATCATTGATGGAGGTAGTTGCACGAACGTGGCTAGTGCAACCATGGTTCAGCGTTTGGGTTTGGTTGTGGTGCAGCATCCTAGGCCATACCATCTACGGTGGTTGAATGCGACTGGCGTCATCAAGGTGACCAAGCAAGTGGAGGTTCCTTTCCGCATTGGGAAGTATGACGATAAGGTACTATGTGATGTCATTCCAATGCATGCGAGCCATATTCTATTGGGGCGTCCGTGGCAGTATGATCGGCGAGCTATCTATGACGGTTTCGCCAACAAGTACTCTTTCGAGTATAAGCAGAAGAAGGTATCCCTTGTTCCTCTCACTCCTACACAGGTTTACGAGGATCAAGTGCAGTTGCAACGAGAGGCCGAAAGGGGAAAGTCTAAGGAGCAGCCCTTACCAAGTGAGGCTAGTGACATGACGCACGGAGTGGGGGCAAATACGTTGGCGATATTGTGCGAGAAAGACCCGTTTCTCACTAACAACATTTCCCCTCTACTACCGTCTCTTCAGTCTGTTTTGCAAGATTTTGATGACATCACTCATGTTGATACTCCGCCCGGATTACCACACATGGGAAGGATTGAGGATGTGCCGACCTTGTTCGGGCCAGTGGTGTTCGAGCCTGGTGAAGTCCTGGATTTGAGGACAAATCCTCTTCAAGAGGAGGGGAATGATGCGTCCCGAGGATCGTCTAAGAGGCAAGATGTTCGTTTTCCGGCTGGAACGAGGAAGAAAACGCCGGAACGGAGGTCAGACGAGTGCCGAGGACGCGCCGCGAAGTTCGGCTCAGAAATTGGCTTGGTGTCGGCCGACACCAAGACCTGTCGGCCGACACCTTCAGAAAGGGTGTTGTCGGGGCAGGAGGTTAAGGCCGCGCTCGCAGGATTTCCTGCGGACGCAGGATAACTGTCGGCCGACACAGTGTCCTGTCGGCCGACACGGAATTCAGAAACGTGAAATTTCAGCGTCGCGACTTTTTGACGATTTTTAATGCTTTTATTTCCTTTTCCTTCATGTTTTAGGTTTGCCTATTTAAAGGCCTTGAACCCTAATGTTTTAGAACAACTTTGATATTGATTAATTATTATTTCGTGAGATTTATTTTCTCTCTTGGTTTTTGTCGAATTCTTCCGGGTTCTACCAAAAGAATTCAACCGGCGAATCAGCGAAGCAATCACCCTTCGTTTGTGTGTCATCATCGTCTCCGAATTATTGGTTCAACGTCTCGTTGGGGTTTAGGGCTTTCGAACCTAAATCATTTCGTGGGTTAGGATCAAGGGTTTTGGGATTTCCACCAGGTATCCTTTTTCGATTATTCCGTATCTTTTCTATTCCGATCGAGGTGCGTATCAACGTCACTGCCCGGAAGTGAGTCCGGCGACTCACCACCACCGCCGCACGGGGAGGAGGGCGCCAGTCGCGGCACCCCTCGCGATCGAGCCCAGCTCGATCGCTTGCTCCGGCTCCAGCCGGAGCTTCCCCGTGCGCACGCCATCGTCGAGGGGTGGTCGGGATCCGCCGCGGCACCAGCCCGCGGAATCCCCAGCGATCGACCGAGGTCGATCGCATGCCCCGGCGTCCAGCCGGGGCTCCCCTAGTCGCGCACGTCCGGCGGTCGAAGCCCTATGGCCGACCGCCACCCTCGACGCATGTCGAGGGTTTTTCTCAATCCTCGCCGGGGATCTCGAATCCCCGTCCGCGAAGTTCGTTCGTCCCGGATCGTTGTTCATGTATGTTCTACGATAAATAATCGATTAAAATCATAAGGGGGTTTATGATTTTATTACCTTCGATTCGTTGTTCGGAAAAACGAAATCAATTCGATGACCCCTTGAATTTTCCTACGTATTCCTCGCACTTCGTTCGAACGTCGTGTGGGCGACGATCCTCCGAACTCCTATGGATCTCCTTCAACTCTCTAAAACTTTCAAGTATGATATTCTTGGCTTAATGATTTATGAAGGTCATGTAGTGCTTGTATAGGCTACGTAGGGGATCTAAAGGAGGTGGAATATCGGGCTTCTAATAATAGTGATTAAATTGAGCCCAAGCCCAAATATATTAATCCTTACTATTAATAATTATATTTATTTTCCACTATATAAATATAATGACATTTTAGAGAACTGGACACACGCACCTATAATCACTAGTAAGTCAAAGAACCGAGAACTGGACACACGCACCTATAATTATATAGGGATTAAGAATTCGTATATCCGTAATATCTGAGGTCTAGTTCGATTACTGCGATTAGTATAAATCGAACGCCCTCCCGTGGTCCTGCTCAATACACCAAGTGTACGAGTGTAACATGATAGTCAAGACCGACTATCTACCAGTCACACTACGACATACCAATGGATTCTCCCTGTCCATCTAAGTCGTGAGCTACTGTTCGATAGTATACGATTAACCGACAGTATGATCTTCCGCGTGTCTCCTCACTCACGCCATACTGTCTACAACGTATACATCAAGGACTATTGCATTAAATGCAATCATGCTTGAATCATATCTCGAATGAAGGTATAGATAAGGAGTTCCGTATTTTCACTAAACTAGACATTTAGAATACAACTCCATCATAAATAACTTTTAATTCACTTAGAGGATCGCTCCCGGTCGGGTTACGATTCTAAGATCGTGCTAGTATATTGAATTTGTTCAAGAGTTTGCTAGTTCTCTTATTCATTCACCATATCATTATCCAAGTTAGAAAATTTAGTTCATCATCATAATTAAAGTAAAAGCAATAAACAAGTAATAACAAGAAAGCATAAGATCTTAAATTAAAATTGACAAACACTTAACGAAGAATTCAACTACAAAGATGATTAACATTCTCAAACCAAAATCATAAGAAGCATGGAAATAAAGAGAGCATAATCTGAAAATAGAAATGAACTTAAAAATACATTAACATTACTAAAACGTTAAATGGATATTGAACTAGAACGTGCTTCCGAAGTTGTCGGCTTCGGATCGGACCTCTCCTACACCCTCCTTGAAGTTCCCAGCGAAAAGACACCTTTTTCCTCTGATTTCCTCGCCTAAATGCATCAAAGAATGGCTTGGAAACCGTCATGAAACCGCCCCGAAACGGCGCCCGCCATTTCATTTCCGCGATCGCCAAACGTTTTCAGCGACCGTCGTTCCGAGTTTGGCGACCGCCGTTTTCCCCAAAAGTCATGGCCGACCATCTGACACTTTTTGGCCCTTTCGGCGGTCGTCATACCATCTTCGGCGACCGCCGTTTTTTTCCTGCGACCGCCATTTCTTCACTTGGCGCCCGCCGTTTAAGGCTTCTTCAGCTCCTTCTCAATTCTTCGATCTTTTATTCGATTCTTCGACTTTCTCCAACATTTGACCTACAAAATGAACTCAAACCACTCCAACACACCCCGTGAGATCCAACACACACAAAAACATAAAATACGACTAAAACAACACAAACATAACAATGCACAACTCACAAACGACACTAATGTTGGAAATCGATATCCCGGGTCATTAAAATTTGCGGAAACTAATAACCCGAACGAAATCCCCAATCGCCGGAGAAATCACGAGCCCACGCGAACCGGGACCCAGCCGAACGCGCAACGCACCCGAAGGCGCACGCACGCCCAGCCGAGTCCCCGCGAGGGGACTCGCGATCGCCCCGTGCGATCACTGGGATCGCTACGAGCGATCCCTGGGGCTGCTCGCAGCAGCCCCGCAGCGAGTCCACGACTCGCTGCCCGGCGGGGCTAAGCCCCGCACGCATCCGCTGCGGGCGAACCCGCAGCACGTACGGGGTCGCTGCGGGTGACCCCACAGCTTACCCGCGATCGATCCGAGGATCGATCGCACCCCTCGGCTCCAGCCGAGGGTTTCTGCCCGTGCGCCACCGCGGCCGGCCAAGGGTGGCTGGGAGGTCCACCCGCCGTGGCACCAGCCCACGGCGAACCTCCCGGCGATCGACTTCACGTCGATCGCATGCCCCGGCGTCCAGCCGGGGCTCCCCTTTGCCACGCGTCCGGCGGTCCGAACCCTAGGGTTCAACCGCCACCTTCGATCCTCGCCGGGGATCTCGAATCCCCGTCCCCGAGGTTCGTCGTTTTCCCGGATCGTGCGTTCATGTATATGTCACAATTTAATACGTACAAAATCATATAAGGAGGTTTATGATTTTACCTTCGATTCGTTGTGCGGAGAAACGAAATCAAAATTGATGACCTTACGATCTTCCCACGTATTCCTTGCACTAGCTTGAACGTCGGGTGGGCGACGATCCTCCAAGCTTATGGATCTCCTTCACGAACTCTCTAGACTAATCAAGTATGATTATCTTGTATATTAGGTTATGAATTGTGAAGGCCATGTAGTGCTTTTATAGGCTACGTAAGGGATCTAAAGGAGGTGAAATATTGGGCTTCCAATATTAATGATTAAATTGAGCCTAGCCCAAATCCATTAATCCCATTAATATTAATTAATTTATTTTCCACTATATAAATTAATGGACATTTTAGAGAAAAAAAATAGTCTGGCTTATGAAATTATAATCAAATACTAAAGATTGGCATTACTATTTTAAAGGTAATTATAATTTTTTTGTATTATATTTTAAGATATTGTTATGTTTTGTAATTATATTTTAAGACACTTTTTTAAAATTAAAATGTCTAACATACCCTCTACATTTTACAATAATTTGTTTTTAATTCGATGTATAAACACGTTTTGTTTGGAGAAACCCTAATGTCCTTTCTATTCATTGAACATTTTTCTCTTCCGGAAAAACAAGACCTTATCGGCCTCCTCCTTGGCAACACGCATCGCGGACCGCGGGCATGGCGATGAGACGGTCGACACCGAGCGTTCCCAAGTCAAAGCGAACCCAAGAGCAAGCCGAAGACCTCGACATCCTATGATGCCCACTCCAAACTTGACATCGCCATCGACGGCATCGAAGAGTTTGATCCCAATCTCGATCTGGCCAATGGCCGTGGCGACGCGAGAAGATAGTGGAGTTGGCTTGAACATCAAGTTCCTTAATTCGTCCGGTACCTTGTCATCGCCGACACCCCAGGCTCCAGGTACGACGAGCAAGGCTTCATTTGCGAATATATGGGAAGGTCAGCATCAACAATGTTGTGATATTTTTTTTCGTCGGTGATTTTATAATTTATTGTCAATTCATAATTAATTTTCTTTTGTATCATGGCATGAATTCTTTTCATTTCCTTATTCAATTTTTCTTTTAATTTGAAATTTTCAACTACATAAAAGATGCTCAATGTGTGATGTGTGTACTCTTTATATTACATTGGCGAACTGCTGAGGTAGATGATGGTGATAGGAAATGGTATTCGAAGCTTTGGAGACACCATTTTGGTGTTTCCCTCTTACTCACACTGTTGTTTCTCATTTTATATCAGGTTATCTAAAGCACGGGCCCGTCCAGTGATCTTTCGACTTGGTCAAAGAGCAATGTCGCTCGAATGAAAAGCCCGACTGGTACACGTTTTCGGTGATCCTAACTAGCTCGATCGATGTCAGGAATGTGTGTTTAGGAAATGAGATTCATTCCCAGATAATAAAAAATTACACAAGTGCGACGACGTGCTCTAGACTTCGTGCTCTAGACTTATTTTAGTTTCATTTCTAGTTTGGTGTAATATAAATCATTTTTGTTCCTATAATTTTGTGTAATACAATTAACAGTTTGTAGTAATTCAATTCTAGCATTTTATAAATTAACAATTTTTTGCTAATTTCGTTTCTAGTTTGTGTAATGGAATTATCAAATTTCACTATTTTCGTTTTTAACTTTTTGTAATACAATTATCATTTTTTTGCTAATTTTGTTCCTAGTAAACTATTAATGTTAAATAGACATTAGAACTATATGCAAAATCACTATATAATATACACATAAAATGGATTTCAACTAGTTTTGTTCCTTAATAAACTATTAATGTTAAATAGACCTTAGAACTATATGCAAAACCATTATATAATACACATAAAATGAATTTCAAGTACTTTCGTTCCTAGCAAACTTTTAAGGTTAAATAGACATTAGAACTATATGCAAAACCACTATATAATATACACATAAAATAAATTTCATCGAGTTTCGTTCCTAGTAAACTATTAAGGTTAAATAGAACTTAGAACTATATGCAAAACCACTATATAATATACACATAAAATGAATTTCAACTAGTTTCGTTCCTAGTAAACTATTAATGTTAAATAGACCTTAGAACTATATGCAAAACCACTATATTATACACATAAAATGAATTTCAACAGATGGAGAAAAAAATTACAATAATAAAAATTTGGTGTAAAAACTAAAATTGAATCTAGGGATAAAATAACCTTAAAAATTAGGGATGAAAAGTTCATAGAAATTATCGAATAGAATACAGTGAAAACTATCCGCAAAACAACTACTTCAAATACACACAAACTTCTGATTGTTGTGCTTTCACGGGAAATGCTTCTTTATCCTGACGAGATCGCCGAGCGTGTGGCGAGGGTTGTGATGGAGGCATCTTGATGCAACCCAAGATCCGGGACGACGAAGAGTGTTGGAATTCGATATCCCGGGTCATCAAAATTGCGGAACCGATTACCCGAACGAACCCTTCGCCGGAGATCACACGAACGCCGACTCATCCGCCGGAGTCCGGGCTTTGGAGACCACGCGCCTGAAGGCGCGCAATCCGCCCCCACCCGAACCCCCGCGAGCCGGGGTTCGTATAATCGAGATGATCGATCGCACGCCGGCGATCGATCGGGGTGGGGCTGTTCGACAGCCCCCCGCGGCGGGTCCGGCGACCCACCACCACCAGGAGGCCCCCGCCTTCACGGCGGAGTAGGGCACGGCACCAGCCCGTGCCCAGCGATCGACCCTCGTGGTCGATCGCACACCCTCGGTCGAACCGAGGGTTCGGCCCCCGTCGCCCCCGTACCGAAACCCTAGCCCGGGCGATCGCCCGTGGTCCGGTGGCTTCGCCACCACCACGCGATCGTCCCCCGTTCATAGTTTCGTGCTTCGGATCTTTGTTCTACGGTATTCTCGATAAAAGAAACAAATCGAACAATTATCAAGTGGGTTGAGAATTGTACCTACGATTCGTTGTTCGGAGAAACGAAATCGACGACCTCGTGATCTTCCCGCGTATTCCTTGCACTCCGTTCGAACGTCGGGTGGGCGACGAGCTATCGAACTCCTATGGATCTTCTTCACTCTCCAAGACTTTAAGATTGGCGTATCTTATGTTTTTCTCTCTTATGAAAAAGTGAAGACCATGTAGTGCTTTTATAGGCTACGAGGGGGATCAAAAGGAGATTAAATATTGGGCTTCTAATATTGAAAATTAAATTGGGTCCAACCCAAATCCATTAATTCTTATCAATATTAATTTTATTTATTTTCCACTATATAAATAAAATTGCACTCCCAATATTTATCTATATTATATCAAATAATAT
Organism: Euphrasia confusa; assembly: GCA_954870475.1. Taxonomy (NCBI): domain Eukaryota; kingdom Viridiplantae; phylum Streptophyta; class Magnoliopsida; order Lamiales; family Orobanchaceae; genus Euphrasia; species Euphrasia confusa. Next base: position 20,847,349 of record OX940962.1, read on the forward strand.
TTCTCCAACTTAGTATTATTTATTCCGTGTATTTAAGATTTAAATATCCATGAATAAAATTTATTTATTGCTTAATAAATTTATTCATCTCTTATATCCGAGAATAGTACCACTCAACCTTATTTATTATGCGGAACAAATCCACTCGCGAGGTTTACATAATAAATCCTTATGAGCTCATCTCGGGGATATTATCAACCCTTCCGGGATACACTGTCCCTTCAAGAATTCACGGCATGCCATATATAAAATATAGTGACCCAACTTAACCGGTAATTAACCCAATAATTAAATCGGTTAATTCCTTTGGTAAATCAAAGTCACTTATATTAAATATACACACCCGCAATTGTTTCGGGGATTAAGAATAAAATACTCCGAGACTTAAATCAATTATCACAGAGCAATCCTAATTGATAAGTCTCAAGCGATCCGCTCAATACACCAAGTGTACAAGTGTGATAAAATAATTAAGATAAATTATTTTCTCTCTCACACAACGACTATACCGATGGATTGGTCCGTGTCCATCTAGGTCGTGAGCAACTGTTCGATTAAATACGAGTAACCGATAGTATGATCTTCTGTGTGCCCATGCAACACCATACTAACTACAACGTATAAAATCCAGGACTATATTTTGCATGTATTTAATTAACAATAATTAAAAGCAAATGAATGTCTGTAATTAATAGGTAAATGAAAGTGCATACAGAGTTCAGAATACTCAAATCTAGACATTAAGTATACTACTCCATCAATCTCCCACTTATACTAAGGTCTAGTCTTATCCTCCAAACTTCTGACTCCCAAACCCTCCAAGTGCTTGAAATAAACTTCCTTAGGAAGTATCTTGGTGAAAGGGTCCGCTAGGTTGTCCTCCGAAGCTATCTTGGTGACTATCGCATCGCCCCTCTTGACGATGTCTCGAATCAGGTGGTACTTGCGCTCTATGTGTTTCATAGCACTATGGGACCGTGGTTCCTTAATGTTTGCCACTGCACCGCTATTATCACAATAAATTGTCATAGCCTTGGGCAAACTTGGAATCACATCTAAGTCCTGGAGGAAATTAAGGAACCAAACTGACTCTTTCGCTGCCTCTGAGGCTGCAACATATTCAGCTTCCATGGTAGAGTCTGAAATGCACTTTTGCTTAACACTCCTCCATGATACGGCTCCACCTCCCATAGTGTACACATAGCCTGATGTCGACTTTCGCCGGTCCTTATCAGCTTGGAAATCCGAATCCGTATAATCCAAAGGAATCAGATTGTCTGCTCCGTAACTTAGAACATAATCCTTAGTATTTCGCAAATACTTGAAAATGCTCTTTACGGCAGTCCAATGAGCCTTTCCAGGGTTACTCTGATATCTCGCTACTACGCCAACTGCATAGCAGATATCAGGCCTCGTACATAACATTGCATACATTAAGCTTCCCACAGCCGAAGCGTAGGGAACTGCTTTCATTTCATCTTTCTCCTTTTGTGTCCGAGGACACATCTCCTTAGAAAGATAAGTTCCTTTACTAAAGGGTAGTTCACCCTTCTTGGAATCTTGCATGTTAAAACGAGCCAGAATCGTGTCTATGTAAGATTGCTGGGATAGGTACAATGTTCTATTCCGGCGATCCCTTATAACCTTGATCCCTAGAACATGCCCGACTTCTCCCAAATCTTTCATATCGAATTGTCTAGACAACCATCCCTTTATGTCTGATAACATTTTCACACTGTTGCCAATGAGAAGAATGTCGTCTACATAAAGCACGAGAAACACCACCTTCTTCCCATCACGTTTCCAATACACACACGATTCGTCCATGCTTTGACTGAATCCAAAAGATTGGACCACTTCGTCAAACCGCAGGTTCCACGATCTCGAGGCTTGTTTCAATCCATAAATGGATCGATTAAGCTTGCACACTAGATGATCTCGCCCCTTAGCAATGAATCCTTCTGGTTGTTTCATATAAATCGTCTCGTCAAGACTTCCATTAAGGAAAGCTGTCTTGACATCCATTTGCCACACCTCATAATCCATATGAGCTGCTATGGATAAGAGAATCCGGATCGACTTTATCTTGGCTACCGGCGAGAAGGTCTCCTCATAATCGATTCCCTCTTTCTGAGTATATCCTTTCGCAACAAGCCGAGCTTTAAAGGTTTCAACCTTTCCGTCAGACCCTCTCTTTCTCTTGTAGACCCATTTACACCCAATTGGCTTCACGCCGCTTGGTGGTTCTACAAGATCCCAGACTTTATTAGAATCCATAGATTCTATTTCGGATTTCATTGCTTTCTTCCAAGAAGGCGCATCTATATCTTGTACCGCATCATCATAGGTCCAGGGATCGATTTCATGAACTCCAGGTCCAGAGTCCGAAGACTCACCCAGTCCAATCCATCTATCTGGTTGTTTAACAACCCTCCCACTACGACGGCGTTCCGGTGTATTAACAGTGACAGTATTAGGTGCAGGTTCTAGTGGTGTATCTATACTCGGTTCGGCTGTATCCAGGTCTTCCTCGTTACCTCTCAACTCATCAAGTATTATGTCACTTTTGGGCTTGTGGTCCATGACATAGTCTTCCTCTAGGAACCGAGCGTTAGTACTTATAACGATCTTCTGGTCCGTAGGACTATAGAACATGCCACCCTTAGTTCCTTTCGGGTATCCTACAAACAGCCGTATTTCTGATCTAGGTTCTAACTTATCGGCGCCTTGTCGCAACACATGTGCTGGACATCCCCAGATCCGAATGTGTTTCAAGTTAGGCTTACGCCCACTCCACAATTCCATGGGTGTGGTTGGTACCGTTTTGGTCGGAACCCTATTCAGAATGTACGCCGCTGTTTCCAAGGCAAGTCCCCAGAACATAACAGGTAAATCCGAGTAACTCATCATCGATCGCACCATCTCCATAAGAGTCCTATTCCTTCTTTCTGACACACCATTCTGCTGAGGAGTATATGGTGAGGTCAGCTGGGATTCAATCCCATTCTCTGCCAAGTATGCCTTGAATTCTCCAGACAGGTACTCGCCTCCGCGATCAGATCGCAGGCATTTTATGGATTTACCACGAAGGTTCTCCACAAGAGCCTTGAACTCTTTGAACTTGCCAAAGGATTCGCTCTTGCGGCTCATCAGGTATACATATCCATATCTTGAGTAATCATCAGTGAAAGTGATGAAGTACTCGTACCCTCCCCTTGCCTGAGTAGACATAGGTCCGCATACATCAGAGTGAATCAAATCCAATACTTGCTCAGCTCTTCGTCCTTTACCAGAAAAAGGACGCTTAGTCATTTTTCCCTCTAAACAGGATTCGCAGGTTGGAAGGTCCTCTCCTTCAACGCCAGTGATTAAATCATCAGCTTTCAACCTTTGAAGCCTATTTGAGTTTATATGACCTAGCCTTAGATGCCACAAGTATAATTGATTCATTTTAGAAGGTTCCTTTCTCTTATTGGTGTTCGTAGATGTGTTATTACTCTCGGTTAGTTGCATCGTGTTAGACTCAGGATTTAGCACATACAAATCGTCTATCAATGTACCAGAACAGATAATTTCACTATTTCTTCTTATGATCACAGAGTGGTCAAAAGAAACAGAATATCCATTCATAATAAGTTTAGAAACTGAAATTAAATTCTTTCTAAAGTTGGGTACATAAAGACAATTACGTAAAACTAAAACCCTATCACTACTGAAACGTAAGTGAACGTCTCCCACTGCAACAGCCGCCACCTTCGCGGCATTGCCCATGTAGACCACGATTTCTCCCTCTCTAAGTCTCCGGGTTTCCTGGAACCCCTGCAATGAATTGCAGACATGGTCAGTGGCACCCGTATCTACACACCAGGTGCTGGTAGATATCACCGCTGACAATGTTTCAGTGACTAAGGAAAATTTCGTACCTTTGATGAGAGGACAATCAGACCTCCAGTGCCCAAACTGCTTGCATCGATAGCACTTGCCTCGCGGCTTGCTTTTCCCACTCCGTGGTTTGGAACCACTGGGCTTCTTTGCTTGCACTTCCATCTTAGCCACAAGAGCTTGTGATTTTCTGACCATACTTATAAGTTCAGCTCTTTTCAAATCATTTTTAAATGATTCTCTAAGAGGACTGAATTTATAGAGTATGTCAATCACTTCTTGTCCGGCTTCCACGCTATGTCTCAACATCATTCTGAGGTCATTCCAAATGTCCTCATGAGTTGGGTCATCAGTGGTTTCAGAAGGTTCAACAGTTTGGACAGTGTCCAGATTTCGTTCCCAATCATCACCATATGGAACTGGTGAGTTTTCATCTTTAAGTATATCACAAAGTGGGGTCACAGTCATTCCTAACCTATAAGCACATAAAACAAACAAACAATTTAATATCCGATATTATCTCCCTCGAATAATATCATTAAATCACTAATCACATCTAAAATCCCATCAGGTAAGGCAAGCCACGTGGTGTGGACGTTTACCCACCCAAATGATTTAGCAATTAGATTTTCTTTGGTCATACATCGCTTATAGCGGAACCTCGTGGGGAGGAATACTATAAGGCGTATCTAAGTGTAAACCATTACTCAGTACCAAAATAAATTACTTGGAATTGCTACATCACCGCAAGCCACGTGGTGTGGACGTTTACGATAACTTCACAACTCTTCATAATTACTTATAACTGTCTACATCAATTAATCCAAAGTCCGTCAGCATAGCAAGCCACGTGGTGTGGACGTTTACTGTACTAAGAGACTTTTATAATTGACTCCCAATTACTTGATCCATTTAATCTCGTAAATCAAGACGTGGAGAATCATAAGTGAAACTCGAAGTTTCTAACCAGTGATTCACCATGCGAACGACCCTATCTCTCATAAATGAGGGAGCCGAGCAGATAAACGACCCATCTATCAAAGAATGGCACGAAAGTCTCTAATTTGCGTCCTCTACATGACCAAGTGGCTCTGGCTCCATTCCACTCCCCGGGGTGAGAATGAGTCGACTTGAAGTCAGCTTTGGAAAGACAAATTAGGCATTGTTTGATGAACTTAATCAATGTTTCTCGTAAGAGGAATTACAAGAACTCTCCTCCAATGACTTATCTATATAAACTTTAAAAGTCTATAAAAGTCACCAAGAGAGCAGCAATGGAGACCATGGGTATGTTTCCATACCCTCTCCCACTTAGCTTTTTACAATAAAGGGATACGCTATCTAGTGCATAAAATAAACACATATAGCATGCATACATGTAATAAAGCACATAGTATTATCACATAGTCAAAATAATTAGTAGAATATTATTTTCCGACTATTATGGCTTTATCACATCCCCGTACGCATCTTCTAGTCTTTAGTTTTCGTTTCTTGAATGCTCCATGTGACGAGAATATTAATTTCCAATATTTAAAACTATTTATTTTCAATTAATCCAAAAGTTACTTAATTCGAAAATTAAGTCAATTGAATATATCAAAAATAAAATTAAATATTATTAATATTTTTATTCATTTTATTTTCTTTTTCCACTTCATTAAATCTCTAGAATAATCTATCCAAGATACTCTTGGAATATTCTAGATGATATCCATAATGAAATAAAGAAATAAAATAATTTAGGACCATTATACTTTACAAATTTATTTTATTCCTAATCCATGAATATTCCCATGAGTAGGAATAATCAAATAGGAAAAATAAATTTAGTACTAAATTAATTCTTTTTCTATTTTTCTAGAATATTCCATAAAGAAATAATCAAAATAGGAAAAAACGAATTAAAATAGGAAAGTATATTTCCGGTAGGAGTAGCCCGGGTTGGGAGACCCCGAGCCACCCCCACCACGTCCGATCGGCCAGCCGCGGGGAGGAGCGCCGCCGCCCAGCCACGCCGCCAACCACCGAACCGGTGGTAGCCGCGGCTAGGGCAACCAGCCCCTCGCCCTATGCCTTCGATCGGGCATCCATGGGGATCGATCCAATCGATCCCTAGCCCTTCGTCCATCCCGTCACTTCGTCTTCTCCGGCGGTTTACGATTCGTCGATCCAATCGCAAAATAAATTTACAAAAATCTAAATTACAATTCCGGTATCGATTCTATACACGAAATCGACCCTATACATTTTCCGGAAAAACAATGAACATAATAATAAATCCTAAATTCGGTCAACCCCCGAATTTTTACTATTACAAGCATTCACCACCAAAAACGAATCTCGACATGTCCGAGAGTTTAATAAAACCAACAATCACATGACAAAATAATTAAACGAATAATCATCAAGCCATAATAGTCGGAAACCCTGCAAGGTAGAACAATTTTATCGAAAATACCGCGAACGTAAACCACGCTCTGATACCAATTGTTGGAATTCGATATCCCGGGTCATCAAAATTGCGAAACCGATTACCCGAACGAACCCTTCGCCGGAGATCACACGAACGCCGACTCATCCGCCGGAGTCCGGGCTTTGGAGACCACGCGCCCGAAGGCGCGCAATCCGCCCCCACCCGAACCCCCGCGAGCCGGGGTTCGTATAATCGAGATGATCGATCGCACGCCGGCGATCGATCGGGGTGGGGCTGTTCGACAGCCCCCCGCGGCGGGTCCGGCGACCCACCACCACCAGGAGGCCCCCGCCTTCACGGCGGAGTAGGGCACGACACCAGCCCGTGCCCAGCGATCGACCCTCGTGGTCGATCGCACACCCTCGGTCGAACCGAGGGTTCGGCCCCCGTCGCCCCCGTACCGAAACCCTAGCCCGGGCGATCGCCCGTGGTCCGGTGGCTTCGCCACCACCACGCGATCGTCCCCCGTTCATAGTTTCGTGCTTCGGATCTTTGTTCTACGGTATTCTCGATAAAAGAAACAAATCGAACAATTATCAAGTGGGTTGAGAATTGTACCTACGATTCGTTGTTCGGAGAAACGAAATCGACGACCTCGTGATCTTCCCGCGTATTCCTTGTACTCCGTTCGAACGTCGGGTGGGCGACGAGCTATCGAACTCCTATGGATCTTCTTCACTCTCCAAGACTTTAAGATTAGCGTATCTTATGTTTTTCTCTCTTATGAAAAAGTGAAGACCATGTAGTGCTTTTATAGGCTACGAGGGGGATCAAAAGGAGATTAAATATTGGGCTTCTAATATTGAAAATTAAATTGGGTCCAACCCAAATCCATTAATTCTTATCAATATTAATTTTATTTATTTTCCACTATATAAATAAAATTGCACTCCCAATATTTATCTATATTATATCAAATAATATTTCTCCAACTTAGTATTATTTATTCCGTGTATTTATGATTTAAATATCCATGAATAAAATTTATTTATTGCTTAATAAATTTATTCATCTCTTATATCCGAGAATAGTACCACTCAACCTTATTTATTATGCGGAACAAATCCACTCGCGAGGTTTACATAATAAATCCTTATGAGCTCATCTCGGGGATATTATCAACCCTTCCGGGATACACTGTCCCTTCAAGAATTCACGGCATGCCATATATAAAATATAGTGACCCAACTTAACCGGTAATTAACCCAATAATTAAATCGGTTAATTCCTTTGGTAAATCAAAGTCACTTATATTAAATATACACACCCGCAATTGTTTCGGGGATTAAGAATAAAATACTCCGAGACTTAAATCAATTATCACAGAGCAATCCTAATTGATAAGTCTCAAGCGATCCGCTCAATACACCAAGTGTACAAGTGTGATAAAATAATTAAGATAAATTATTTTCTCTCTCACACAACGACTATACCGATGGATTGGTCCGTGTCCATCTAGGTCGTGAGCAACTGTTCGATTAAATACGAGTAACCGATAGTATGATCTTCTGTGTGCCCATGCAACACCATACTAACTACAACGTATAAAATCCAGGACTATAATTTGCATGTATTTAATTAACAATAATTAAAAGCAAATGAATGTCTGTAATTAATAGGTAAATGAAAGTGCATACAGAGTTCAGAATACTCAAATCTAGACATTAAGTATACTACTCCATCAAAGAGAGCATCGAAATAGGAGTCGGGACGTGCCGAGAAGTTCGGGGAGGCTTCTGGCGAGCTGTCGGACGACACTCCCAAGCTGTCGGACGACAGGCTCTGGAAATTTGGGTACGAGGCAGAGAGGATTCGCAGGTCGAGCCTGCGATCGACGGAGGTTTGTCGGACGACAGGATTTCCTGTCGGACGACAAGAGGATGTCGGACGACATCATATCCTGTCGGACGACAGGTTACGAAAGTGGGCGGATTTTAGGGTTCCGCGTGAATTAATGTTTTATTTCCTTTTTTTCTTTCATGTTTTTAGTTTGCCTATATAAAGGCTATGATTTTCATTACTTTAAAGACAGATTATTTTTTATGAATACAATTATGTTTTGTGAGTTTTATTAAAAATCTCTCTTGGGTTCGAATTCTACCCAATCAACCAAAAGAGTTCAACCGACGAATCAACGAGCCAGCCAAATCTCGTTTGTGTGTCTTCATAATCCCCGAGTTGCTGCATCGATTTCGTGTTGGGGGTTAGGGTTCCGTCCTTAATTGATTTCACGAGTTCAGGTTCAGAGGTTTTGGGACTTCTGCCGGTATCTTTTATCCTTCTTGTTCTTCGTTCTTCCGTCTATCGATTCTATCCTAACGAGGTTCGTATCACATCTCGTCTCTGGCAGACAAACACGCTCTTCCTTGCCGTCGATCTCTCGCGCTTCAGCAGCTTACACGGCACCTTGTGCCACCGCTGGTGCATTTAAAGGCTATAGTCGCGCTGGAAACCCTTGTCGCAGATATCGCACACGTACCTTTCGGATTCCAATAGGGTTTTCGAAGATAGTGACACCTCCTTCGCGTCCGGATCTGAAAATCAATTAAAAAAGATGACTATTTTAGTAACTATGCTATACAAATAATAAAAGTGCTCATGTCATAAACTACAACATGCAGGTTGAATTATTAAGCACTAAACTACATGTCATGTATTCCATTTTTGGAACCCATATTAATAGCCATGCCTTCTACGTATTAAAAGTAATGTATAACCATAACTAACAGATTACATTAATTAATAACAACTAATAATTGTTGAAACAAGGATATACATACATACAGTAATCATATTGATCAAGCATATTAGTAGTGTCATGTTCAAATCAGACATATTAATCAATATCTAATACAATCATTTGTAAGATTCAAGGTCATATCATAATCAAAACAAATTTTTAAAATCATTCAAGACCATTTCAATTTTAGGAAACTGATTGAGTACCATCTAATAAGTACATAAAGTATACATCACTCAATATCTTCCTTGTATTCAATATCACATAACAGTAAATATACATTCAGTGAATAACTAATTTCCTATACATGAAGAATCAATGCTAAGCACGCCAATTTGCTGCAAGCCATATCACAAATTAGTTGGCTGAAAGAACCGTACGGAACTGTTTTTGAAACGGACATGTCATTAATAATTTTTTTGGTAAAATCATAGAAACCAATTGGCTAACCATGTACGAACTTTTCATAAAACTAGTGGTTTTATCGTCTAAATTTATGAATACATCATTCAACTAGTAGTTATGTAACTATCAGTTGGGTAGACCTTAAAATTGTTTGAAAAACTAGTTTCAAAACCACCATTGCAATAACAATTAAACTGAATTGCAGAGATATTGAGAGATATGCTAGTGACAAAATAACCCACTGAACTACTACTATAATCCATGTTCATAGACTAAGAACAAAATAACCCACTCTACACGAAAAAACTTTCAAACACACATAAACCATGTGAAAAAAAAAACACTAGTTAGTAAATTCACATGTTTACTAACTAGTTTTAGTATAATTAAACACGACTAACATAAAAATGTAAGAACACACTCGTTTGGGAAATAAAAACTATTGAAAAAAACTCAAAACTTAATGTTGTTAATTACACTTGGAAAATCAATTCATATGAACAATTTCAACTAAACAACCCCAAGAACACATGGTGAAATCAACCCTAAATTTCAAACATTACCTATAAGTCGAGATTGACGCCAATTTGCAATGGTGTTTCATGGCTCCGGTGGCAATTCTTAAGAAAACCTAGGCCGCGCGAAAGTCTCAATCAATGTGGACAACGATTTCTTGCTTCTCACAATTTCAGTACCTTTTCTTCCGTCTGTGGGCGAGATTTTGTGTTAACACGATATTTCTGAGTTTTCTCTCAGAGATATGTGTTTGTAATGGGGTGAATTTAATCGGTAGTTTCTGAAGTTATGGAAAGAAGCGCAAATAATTGGATGAACAATTGCAATTCTATTATTGATGGAAAAAGAACTACGACCAAATACCCCAAATTCCATAAAAAACTACGCAGAAACCAAATGGTGAAAACGTACCTAATTTTCGGGAAAAGACTGTAGTCTTCGACTGAATGATCTCATTGTAAGCTTAGAATCTTGATCCTGAAATTTAAAAAACTAGTTCCGCCACGCCGTATGTGGAGAGCGATTTCGGAGAGGATGATAGAAGCAGCGAGATGTTTTCTGATTATACTTAAAACGTATATCTTACTATTATTAATTGTTAAAAACACAAATAAATAAAGGGTAATTTCGGAAGTTTTTTCTTTTTTACTAGACAAAAGATTAGTATTTAAGTTTACTAAAACACTTAGAACTTACTCTTTTTATAAAACCCCCTAAATTAATTGCACTCCCAATATTAAACCATGTTATATCAAATAATATTTCTCCGGTAGTATTATTTATTCCGTGTATTTAAAATTTAAATATCCATGAATAAAATTAATTTATTGCTAATTAATTTATTCATCTCTTATATTCGAGAATAGTACCATGAGGTTTAAACCTTAATTAATTTAAACCTTAATTATTGTGCGGAACGAATCCACTCATGAGGTTTACACAATAATTCCTTATGAACTCATCTCGGGGATATTATCAACCCTTACGGGATACACTTTCCCGTCAAGTATTCACGGCATGTCATATATAAAATATAGCGACCCATTTTTTACCGGTAATTAACCCAATAATTAAATCGGTTAATTCCTTTGGAAAATCAAAATCACTTATATTAAATATACACACCCGCAATAGTATCGGGGATTAAGAATAAAATACTCTAAGACTTAAATCAATTATCAACGGCAATCCTAATTGATAAATCTCAAGCGATCCGCCCAATACACCAAGTGTACAAGTGTGATAAAATAATTAAGACAAATTATTTTCTCTCTCACACAACGACTATACTGATGGATTGGTCCGTGTCCATCTAGGTCGTGAGCAACCGTTCGATTAAATACGAGTAACCGATAGTATGATCTTCTGTGTGACGTCGCACACCATACTAACTACAACGTATAGAATCCAGGACTATATTTTGCACATATAACTAAATGCAAACAATTGTTTATTAATTAAATAGATTAAATGCTATGACCGGGAGTTTACCGATACTTAAATCTAGACACTAAGTACACAACTCCAACAACTAAAACATAAACGAAAAACACACACACACACGACATAAATCACCTCCCACTGCAATGACATTCCGGTGTATAAACAGTAATAACAGCAGGTGCAGTTAGTGGTGTACCTCTACTCGGTTCGGCTGGTTCCCAGTCCTTATCCTTTTTCTCTCATTGCAAAGTATTACGTCACTTTGGGCTTTGTGGTTCATCTAATAGTCTTCCTCTAAGAACAGGGCGTTAGAACTTTTAACGTCCTTCTGGTTCATAGTACTATTTGAACACACAACTTTTTGTTCTCCTAGGATATCCTACAACCACATTTGAATGTGCCGTTGTCTTCCAGAAATATACATAGAACATAGGTAGTTCCGAATAACTCATCCTTTTACCATTCCACTACAGTTCCATTTCTTATTTTCCGACACACCATTTCTTACACAAGAGTGCATGGTGTAGTCATTTGGGATCTTAATCCCAATCTCTGATTATGCTATACATTACTCAGACAGGTACTAGCCTCCGCGATCAAATCGCAGGCTTCTAATGGATATACCTTGAAGGTTCTCCACAATAGTTTTGTGTACATTGACTTGTCAAAACACTTGTTTTTGTGGCACATCAAGTACTCTAATCCATTCTTCGAGTAATCATCAAATGAAGTACTCGTACCTTCCTTGTCTGAGTAGATATAGGTCTGCATACATCAGTTTTAATCAATTCCAATACTTGTCCGGATTCTATATCCTTTATCCAGAAAGGTTTGCTTAGTTGTATTATCTTCCAAATTTAATTCTTAGGTCGGAAGGTCCACTCCTTCAACTTAATTGATCAAATCAATTTCGACTTTTGAACTTTATTTGAATAAATACTTCTTGGCATAAGAATCCACAAGTAAAATGATTTAATAAAGAAATATCTCTAATAGGCAAAACGAGTTATATAAAATGGTTTGTTGCATCGTGGTAGACTTAGGAATCATCTTTCACATATTGCTAACTAATGTACCAGAATAGATAATACCATCATTTCTTCTCAATAACCATCAAATGATTAAAAGAAATAAAATATCCATTCATTAAAATTAGAAAACCAGAACATAGTTCTTTCTAAAATAAAGGGTACATAAAGCAATAACTTCAAAATTAAATCCTATAACTACTAAATGCAGATAAATGTCTTCCACTGCAACAGATGCCTCCTCCACAGCTTTGCCCATATAGACTCGAATTCTTCTTCTCTAAGCCGCCAAGTTTTCTGGAACCCCTGCACTAAAATGCACATACCGTCAGTGGTTCCATATCTACACACCAGATTCTGGTAGATTATACCGCTGACTATGTTTTTACGACTAAAGAAAAATTCGTACCTTTGAGAGGACAATCAGACTAACAGTGTCTAGACTTCTTGCATCGGAAGCACTTGCCCTTAGGCTTGCTGGTCCCTTTTCGTGGTCCATGCCTTTTGGCACCACTGGGTTTCCAGGATTGCTTATTCTTCTTGCCCTTACCTCCAACAAGCTTCAAACCTTTGGACTTGGTGGCTACAAGTGCTTGAGACTTGCCCTTATTGTAGATCCCCTCTACCGACTTTAGTTCAGTCAGGAGTTCCGCCAGAGAATATGATAACTTACTCATATTATAGCTCATACGGAACTGCTCAAAACCAGGGGCCAGAGACTGCAATATGATGTCAACTTGCGTCTCACCATCTATCTGAGCTCCTAGGATCTCCAATTCATTCAACAAACCCATCATCTTAAGAACGTGCTCCCCAACGGGCGTTCCTTTAGACAGAGTAGTTGACATGAGGACTCTCATAGCTTCTTGATTAGCCGCACGATCTTGATGCCCAAACATATCCTTGAAGTTAAGCAACATGTCATAGGCAGTGTCCATCGACTCATGTTGGGTTTGGAGTACATTTGACATAGAATCCAAAATATAGCACCTAACCATTTCATCAGCCTTTGTCCACTTCCTAAATGCCGCTTTCTCCTTATCAGTTGAGGCATTCCTGGGCTCATCAGGGCACTGATTATGAAGTACATATTTGTACTCCTCAGCAGTCAGGACAATGTACAAATTTCTCCTCCTATCAATGTAATTGGGGCCAGTGAGTTTATTCTCCTTGAGTATCACAGAAAGTGGATTCATAGCTATTCTCTAAAACCTATAAGCACATTTAAACAAACAATTAATTTAATCTCTGATATTATCTCCCTAAAATAATATCATTAAATCACTAATCACATCCAAAATCCTATCAGATATGGCAAGCCACGTTGTGTGGACGTTTACCTATCCAAACGATTTTGCAATTAGATTTGCTTTGGTCGTACATCATTATAGCGTTACTTCGTTGGGAAGGATACTATAAAGCGTACCTAAGTGTAAACCATTACTCAGTACTAAGGTGAATCATTCGGAATCTCTACGTTACCGCAAGCCACGTTGTGTGGACGTTTACGATAACTCACAATCCTGCATAACTCCCTATAACTGTCTACATCAATTAATCCAAAATCCAATTCAGTATAGAAAGCCACGTTGTGTGGACGTTTACTACACCAAAAGATTTTTATAATTGACATCCAATTATTTGATACATTCAATCTCGTAAATCAAGACGCGGTAAATCATAAGTGAAACTCGAAGTTTCTTACCAGTGACTCACCATGCGAACAACCTTATCTCTCATAGAATGAGGGAGCCGAGCAGACAATCGATCTAGTCATAAAATGACACGAAAATATCTAATTTGTGTCATCCACATGACCAAGTGGCTTTGGCTCCATTTCACTCCCCGGGGTGAGAATCATTCGACTTGAAATCAGTTTCAGAAAGACAAATTAGGTATTGTTTGATAAACTTAATCAATGTTTCTCGTAAAAGGAATTATAAGAATTCTCCTCCAATGACTTGGTCTATACGAACTTCGAAAGTTCATAAAAGTCACCAAGAGAACAACAATGGAGACTATGGGATTGTTTCCAATCCCTCTCCCACTTAGCTTTTTACAATAAAGGGATAAGCTATCTAATGCATAATAAAATACACATAAGCATGCATACATGAAATAAAACACATAAATATTATCACATAATCAAAATAATACTAGAATATTATTTTCCGACTATTATGGCTTTATCGAATTCCCGTACGCATCTTCTAGTCTTCATTATTCGTTCTTGAATGCTCCATGTGACAAGAATATTAATTCCAATATTTAAATTTATTTATGTTTAATAAATCCAAAAGTTACTTAATTCGAAAATTAAGTCAATCGAATAAATCAAAAATAAAATTTAATATTATTAATATTTTTTATTTATTAAGTCAATCTATTTTTTATTTTTTATTTTTATTTTTCTTTCTAATTCTATTAAATCTTTAGATACCTATCCAAGTCAAACTTGGAATATTCTAGAAGACTGCTATAATAGAATAAGGAAATAAAATAAATTAGCACTCCTAAACTTTCCAAATTAATTAATATCCATGTCCATGAAAATTACCAAGAATAGGAATAATCAATAAGAAAATAAATTAATTCCAATTTAATTCTTTTTTTGATTCAATGAGAGTTCCCAAAACTAGGAATGCTCAAAATAGGAAAACCGAATAAATTAGGAAAAGGTTTTCGATGCCGATCCAATCGTATGATTACCTCGTTCGTGTGTGCGGAAGCGTGTAAAACGAGTAAACACGTACATACAAGATCTAGGCACATAATATATGTATAGACATGTTCATATATATATATATATATATATATATATATAGGGATTAACGAGAACACTTACAACCGGTGACCGGTGTAGCGTGCCTCGTTGATGTTGATGAAGGTGGTGTTGAGTCGATTGGACCACCTAAATGGACCAGCCACTAGATGTTCTCCTTGTGAATGACCTCGTCACTCCTCTTGTCTAGATCGCCCGGATGTTGAAGCCGCACAAATGGCTCGGCCTCTACGTGTTGCACACGAACCCGGATGACGAACACTTTGCTTGTTTGAAGTGGTTCTCCAAGAACACTCTCTCTTTCTTGTGAAATTCGTGGTTGATCAAGTGTTATCTGAAAACACATGTTTTCATCCTAATTTTTTATGAAAATTAACTTCTTTACTTCACCATAAGTGATCCCCATGTAACCCCCACACTTTTGAGCATCAATATGCACCATAAAGGGTGTAATGGGGAGGTGAAGAGGCATTGCCACATATACATGCCACATGGCATGAAAAATGGCCCCACTTGCTTGTGTGGAATGTCATGTCACACTATGTGACATGCATCCATGCAAGCCATGCATACAAAGCATGCAATGCATCCCATGCATGTAAAATCCACATGTATTGATTCTAAATCAATATTATTATCAAGCATCGTTATACATCATCAAGTCCATGTGTGACCCTGTAGGTATGATTATCGATCAATATTATATTGCTCCCAGCAAATAATATTATCGAATAATCATTTAACATCCATAGACGATCTTATGACTTTATCGATTGCACACGTAGGATCGAAGGACATTCACCAACACGAGGAACCGGCACCTACGTCTACGGTGGATTCGGAATAGGAGGAGGATATCCTAACAATTGATGGACAACTGTTTGTAGTTAGGAGAGTTTTGAGTGCCCAGACACAGCCCGACGAGAGGGAGCAGAGAGAGAACCTTTTCCACACGCGACGTCATGTGCAGGATAAGGTGTGCAGTGTGATCATTGATGGAGGAAGTTGCACGAATGTGGTTAGTGCAACCATGGTTCAGAGATTGGGGTTACCCGTGGTGAAGCATCCTAGACCATATCGTCTGCAATAGCTGAATGAGTCCGGCATCATCAAGGTGACAAACAAGTCAAGGTACCTTTCCGCATTGGAAAGTATGAAGACGAGGTACTTTGTGATGTTATTCCCATGCAAGCGAGTCATATCTTATTGGGGCGACCATGGTAATTCGATAGGCGAGCTATACATGACGGATTCACCAACAAATACTCGTTTGAGTATCAACATAAGAAGGTATCACTTGTGTAATACCCACACCATAAACTACACGTGCATGCATGCATAATTTTCTCAACATGGATACTTAGTCAATTAACCTTTTTATCTTTTAACGAAATGTCCATCTAAATGATACATGCATGCATATTTATTATGAGCTACTGATAAGGTTGGCCTAATTAGAGTTCAAGTTTTTTTTTGTAAGTGTTGAGAGCCAATTTAATTAGATAAAATACAGAATAAATAGTCTATATATATATATAAATAATTATATATGGAGGAGCATATATTTGAATTTTGATTTAAGAATCATTAAAGTTTAATTATTGATATTATATCTTGACTCCTATATTTAGGATTTCTTCATTCACGCATAGAAAATTAAATGATAATTACATCCTGATAATGAAAATAATATCACCATATAATAATATATTAATAAAAATCTTTTATTTGAAAGTTGACTTGATACAAATAATTATTGTACAAACGGATTTTTAGCAATCAGCCTTTAGTATAAGGAAAAATCTTAGGTTCTTACCTTCTAGTTTTTAAAATTATGTTTTACTAAAATATGAAACAAAAATCGGAAATGATACACAAATTAGTCAAATAATTATTTTTTTAAAATCACTACCTTAAATTTATATTTATCCAGCACTATTTATAGCCTCCTTCCTCACTTTTAAAGAAACCACCCCACCCGAAAAAAAGGATTTACAATAGATAGAAAAGGAAATTGGAAGAACCCAGAAGTTGGAATACCTTCTTTCGGTCTAGTATCGCAACGACTTACGCTTCAAGAGGTAGGGAACTTTTATCGTTTTATTACAAGTTTCTTGATTATGTGTATGCCGGAATGTGTTTCTATTTCTTTTTCCGTTACTGCTGGAACCCGTGACCCCTTACAGGTCAATGACTCCGGTCATCGGGGTTAGGCCCGCCGTGTTTGTTTACTGTGTGCGATCTACTGAAATCGGTTACTGGATTCCGAAAATACATGTACCACTTATATATGATTCTGACTCTTGAACTAAAATGATATGCCCTACTGAGTCTTATGAAACTCACCCCAATACATACATTGTTTCCAGGTACCCTTGGTAGAGTCGATGTGAACGATGATCCGTGGATGGGGTGATGCTGGCAATTTACTGTGTTATTTTTTTCTCTTTGAATAAAACTAAACTCGGCCTGATGTTTGCCTTTTAAGTTCTCTTTTTAGTTTATTTTATTTTCGAGACTCGACGACGTTTCAAAAATACTCGTGTGGGTATTAATATTTTTATTGCTAATAAACGCAACGTATTTATTTCTTTCTTTTATGTCCTTCATCTAACATTTCAAAGGCTAAAGAAAGTTGTGAAATATTTTAAATTTACGACGTTTACGTCTTTTTTATTAGTAAGAAAAGTACGGAGCGTTACAATTGGTATCAGAGCCCCAGGTTTTAGATCCTCTCGATTTTTTTTTTAAAATATATATAGAGTTTCTGCCATCACCCCCACATGTTCTCGTGTATCATCGATCTGCCAAAGGTATGTTTATGTTTTAATTACTTGTTATACTGAACATAGCACACATGTTGTAATGAAATAGATGGCTATTGATGCACCACGTACCGCTAGAACACTTTACTACCCTACGAGTGATTGTTCTTCGGTCGAACTTTTCGGGATGGAGATACAGTGGGAACATACCTGACCGATAAACATAGGTTATGGCGTTTAGCTTTCAATGATCGTCAGTTTCCATCGGGTTACGACGCAGCCCAAGCCACGATTTCTCACCTGCCGAAGAGGTGGAAAATTTCCGGAGTAGAACTCCTCGCACGATTCATGAAGGATGTACCCGGCAACCCCGATGTAGTGGTCAATTATGATAGATTTACCTGGAAGCTTGTAAATGAATGGTTCGAGTTTGACATTAACATGAAGGAGTTAATTCAAGCAAGTAAGAAGGTCAATCACACTGGTGCTTTTGTCGAAGCAGACCCCAACTCTGAGGAAGAAGAAACGGACCCTGAGGAGGAGGAAGAAGAAGAGATCGAAAATGACATTGAACCTTCCATTAAGAAAATTAAAAGTGACCACCTCTAATATGCTTCTTTCCCGATTGATGGAATTTTAGATTTAATATCCCACTTTGTGTGAGTGAACTTTTCACAATAAAATAAGACCTTGTGTCCATTTGCCCATAAATGTGATTTTAGTCCACTCGAATACTTACACTAGTATTAGTTTTATTATTAATTTAATTAATAACCTTTAAAAAAAACACCAACAAATAATTGTTTATGGCAGAAAAATGGCAAATCGAAGGGGAGGAGCTTCAGCCAATGAAATGAGAGACATGTTCGCTGAACTTCTTCAAAATTTAAGAAACAATGGAGGGAATGGGAACAGCAGAACCATAGGACAGTTCCGCAGTTATCAAACCCCTACCTTTAATGGTCGCACCGGTCCTGCTGCGATTGAAGAGTGGTTCCGCACCTTGGAAAGAATATTCCGAATGGTCGAATGCGATGATGCGCAAAAGATTACCTGCGCGACTTTTCAGCTGGTAGAGGATGCCGATCACTGGTGGGAAAGCGTATGGAGGAACAAAACTGACGGTGAGAAAGCTGCCTTCACTTGGGTCGAGTTTAAGTCCACCATGCTTGACAAATACTTTACCCGGTCTTACAAAACAAGAAAGGAGGCTGAATTCCTCAACTTACAACAGGGTAGCTTGTCCGTCACCGAGTATGAGAGGAAATTTATTGAGTTGAGCCGCTTTGCCCCGCAATTAGTAGATACAGAAGAAAAGAAATCCATAAGATTTTGGGGAGGACTCAGGGCCCAATTATCCGGCATTCTCGCAGCTCAAGGTGACCTGGACTACTCAGAAATGGTTAAACGAGCCCAAAATGTTGAAGTAGGCTTGGAGAAACAAGACGTGAAGACAAAGCCGGTGACGACTAATGAAAAGAGGAAATGGAATGAAGGTGGGCAATCTTTCGCCAAGCAACCAAGAGTCGACGCAGGTGCTAACTCAAACACCCAAGTCGTACCACCATGCAAATCATGTGGGAAACCCCACTTTGGGGATTGCGACAAGGAGCTGAACCGGTGTTTCAGGTGTCACAAAGAAGGACACCGAGTTCGAGACTGTCCCCACCCATATCGTCCTTCCAACTCACAGCAAGCACAAGCACGGGGTGACCGAGCCACGGGTGGGAACGCTAGGATGTTCGCGATGGCGCAAGCTGATACAGAGAAAGACTCTGGAGTGATGACATGTATGTTAAATGTCTCTGGTCTCCCTGCTTATGCACTGTTTGACACGGGTGCTTCACACACATTCATTTCTGAGAAGTTTCATAAAATTATAAGAAAACAAGGAACGATAATATGCGACCCCTTTGACGTTAGCCTACCATCAGGAATTACTATCACCACAAATGAAATGGAGGAGGATATAGGAGTTGAAGTAGGAGGAAGAATACTTCCAGCTAGTGCGTACATAATTAGGGTGAAAGATTTCGATGTCATATTCGGGATGGATTGGCTCTCGAGGTATAATGCCCAGATTTCATGCGAAAAAAGAGAGATAGACTTCAAATTGGATGAAGGGAGAGAAGTAAAATTTTACGGAGAAAAGACGAAAACAATGCCAAGAGTAATCACTGCATTGAACGCTATGAAACTGTTACAAAGAGACAAATGCAATGGATTCCTAGTAAGCTTAGTGGGCGACACGGTGACGAAAGACAGTTCACCAACAAGTGTGCCAGTAGTAAAAGAATTTCTCGATGTATTTCCAGAAGAATTACCAGGAGTACCTCCGCGAAGGGAAGTGGAGTTTACCATTGATTTAATACCAGGAGCAGCACCAACGTCGAAAGCCCCATATAGAATGGCGCCTAAAGAATTGCAAGAATTAAAGGCACAAGTACAAGAACTTTTGGACTTGGGTTTTATCCGCCCTAGTGTGTCGCCCTGGGGTGCACCCGTATTATTTGTGAAGAAAAAGGATGGAAGCCTCCGCATGTGTATCGATTACAGGGAATTGAATAGGCTAACGATCAAGAATAAGTATCCCCTTCCAAGGATTGAGGATTTATTCGACCAATTAAGGGGAGCGAATACATTTTCTAAAATAGACTTGAGGTCGGGGTACCATCAATTAAGGATCAGAGAGAGCGACATTCCAAGAACAGCATTTCGAACAAGATATGTGCACTTTGAATTTGTAGTCATGCCATTCAGGCTGAGTAACGCTCCAGCAGTTTTTATGGATTTAATGAATAGGGTGTTCCACCCTTACTTGGACAAATTCGTCATAGTTTTTATCGATGACATTCTAATATACTCTAAAAGTCCCGAAGAACATGACGAACACTTGAAGATGACGCTCGAAATCCTTCGCGCAGAAAGGCTTTATGCCAAATTCACCAAGTGCGAATTTTGGATAAAACGCGTAGTATTTCTCGGACACATCATCAGCGATCAAGGGATAGAAGTCGATCCTAGCAAAGTTGAAGCCGTTAGAGGATGGGCCACCCCTACTAACCCTGGCGAAATTCGAAGCTTCCTGGGTTTAGCTGGTTACTACCGTAGATTTATCGAACAGTTCTATAAGATAGCGTCGCCTTTAACAAAATTGACAAGGAAAAACGAAAGGTTCGTTTGGGATGAAAGGAGTGAGAAATCCTTCCAGGAGCTAAAGAGGAGGCTTACCACATCACCGATATTAACCATACCTGATCCGACAAAGAATTTTGTCATTTACAGTGATGCGTCAAAACTTGGACTAGGTTGCGTATTAATGCAGCACGGTAAGGTAGTTGCGTACGCCTCAAGACAACTAAAGCCACATGAGGTTAATTACCCGACATATGATTTGGAATTTGCTGCGGTAATACACGCACTGAAAATCTGGAGACATTACTTATACCGGAACAAATGCGAAATCTTCACCGATCACAAAAGCCTAAAGTATCTGTTCACTCAAAAGGAGTTGAACATGTGGCAGAGAAGGTGGCTCGAGTTGGTGAACGACTACGACTGCACCATTAACTACCATCCGGGTAAAGCTAATATAGTAGCAGATGCTCTTAGTCGTAAAGGGAAATTAACGTACCTACTCACTAGTCAAAGACGCTTAATGAATGATATTGCTAGGTTAAAAATTGATATGGTAATACCACCAAATGAAACTAACGCCATATTAGCAACCTTGGTAATACAACCGACGTTGAGACGAAGGATTCAGGAAAGTCAAACTCAAGATGCCTTCTTGGAGAAGATGAGGGAGAAAGTACTAAGAGGGGAGATTAAAGGATTTTGTATAACCAACGATGATACTTTAACATATGAAGGGAGAATATGTGTGCCCAAAAATGAAGAGTTAAGAAAAGAAATAATGACTGAAGCACACTGTACTCCATACACTGCTCATCCTGGTGGGACTAAGATGTACCGAGATTTACGTTCAATGTTTTGGTGGCGAGCAATGAAAAGAGATATCGCATCGTTCGTAGAAAAATGTGTCGTGTGTCAAAAAGTCAAGGCAGAACATCAACGACCATCGGGACTACTCTAGCCTTTGGAAATACCAGAGTGGAAGTGGGAACACATCGCGATGGATTTTGTAGTGGGCCTACCCCCCTCGGTCAAGGGTAACAAGGCAATATGGGTCATAGTAGACCGTTTGACGAAATCTGCCCTCTTCTTACCCATCAAAATGACCTTCAATCTTGAACAATACGCCCAACTTTACATTCGTGAAATCGTGAAACTTCATGGAGTTCCAGTATCCATAGTCTCAGACAGAGATACGAGATTTACTTCAAATTTTTGGAAAAGCCTACAATCCGCTTTAGGAACAAAACTGAAGTTTAGCACAGCATACCACCCTCAAACAGACGGGCAGTCTGAAAGGACGATACAAATTTTGGAAGATATGTTAAGAACATGCGTTCTCGACTTCGGAACCCAATGGGAGACACTTTTACCCCTAGTGGAATTCTCCTACAACAATAGTTATCAGTCAACAATCGGAATGGCGCCGTATGAGGCACTATACGGTAGAAAATGTAGATCTCCATTGTATTGGAGCGAAGTCGGCGAGAAGAAAATTTTGGGACCTGAAATGGTCTGACAGACAGTTGAACTTGTGACAACTATACAAAATAGAATAAAAATCTCACAGGATCGACAAAAGTCATATGCGGATCGTCGAAGAAAGGAACTAAATTTTGAGGTAGGAGAACACGTATTCCTTAAAGTAGCGCCAGTAAAGGGAATAATAAGATTCGGAGAAAAGGGAAAGTTGAAACCCCGTTTCATTGGACCATTTGAAATACTGAGAAGAATTGGAGACGTGGCTTACGAATTGGCGCTACCTCCAAGCCTTTCGGGGGTACATAATGTGTTTCACGTGTCCATGTTGAGGAAATATGTCTATGATGTAAGCCATGTAGTAGAGTACGAAGATTTAAATGTCAACAAGGATCTGATCTATAATGAAGCGCCAAATATCATACTCGAACGAAAGGTACACAGATTGAGGAATAAAGACATTACTTTGGCTAAAGTGCAATGGAAAAGGCATGGAAATAGCGAAGCTACATGGGCGAACGAAGATGAATTACGAGCTAAATTCCCAGAATTCTTCAATAACGGTAATGTTTCTAATTTCGAGGACGAAATTATTTTAAGAGGGGGAGATTTTAATACCCACACCATAAACTACACGTGCATGCATGCATAATTTTCTCAACATGGATACTTAGTCAATTAACCTTTTTATCTTTTAACGAAATGTCCATCTAAATGATACATGCATGCATATTTATTATGAGCTACTGATAAGGTTGGCCTAATTAGAGTTCAAGTTTTTTTTTGTAAGTGTTGGGAGCCAATTTAATTAGATAAAATACAGAATAAATAGTCTAGATATATATATATAAATAATTATATATGGAGGAGCATATATTTGAATTTTGATTTAAGAATCATTAAAGTTTAATTATTGATATTAAGGATATCTTGACTCCTATATTTAGGATTTCTTCATTCACGCATAGAAAATTAAATGCTAATTACATCCTGATAATGAAAATAATATCACCATATAATAATATATTAATAAAAATCTTTTATTTTAAAGTTGACTTGATACAAATAATTATTGTACAAATGGATTTTTAGCAATCAGCCTTTAGTATAAGGAAAAATCTTAGGTTCTTACCTTCTAGTTTTTAAAATTATGTTTTACTAAAATATGAAACAAAAATCGGAAATGATACACAAATTAGTAAAATTATTATTTTTTTAAAATCACTACCTTAAATTTATATTTATCCAGCACTATTTATAGCCTCCTTCCTCACTTTTAAAGAAACCACCCCACCCGAAAAAAAGGATTTACAATAGATAGAAAAGGAAATTGGAGGAACCCAGAAGTTGGAATACCTTCTTTCGGTCTAGTATCGCAACGACTTACGCTTCAAGAGGTAGGGAACTTTTATCGTTTTATTACAAGTTTCTTGATTATGTGTATGCCTGAATGTGTTTCTATTTCTTTTTCCGTTACTGCTGGAACCCGTGACCCCTTACAGGTCAATGACTCCGGTCATCGGGGTTAGGCGCGCCGTGTTTGTTTACTGTGCGCGATCTACCGAAATCGGTTACTGGATTCCGAAAATACATGTACCACTTATATATGATTCTGACTCTTGAACTAAAATGATATGCCCTACTGAGTCTTATGAAACTCACCCCAATACATACATTGTTTCTAGGTACCCTTGGTAGAGTCGATGTGAACGATGATCCGTGGATGGGGTGATGCTGGCAATTTACTATGTTATTTTTTTCTCTTTGAATAAAACTAAACTCGGCCTGATGTTTGCCTTTTAAGTTCTCTTTTTAGTTTATTTTATTTTCGAGACTCGACGACGTTTCAAAAATACTCGTGTGGGTATTAATATTTTTATTGCTAATAAACGCAACGTATTTATTTCTTTCTTTTATGTCCTTCATCTAACATTTCAAAGGCTAAAGAAAGTTGTGAAATATTTTAAATTTACGACGTTTACGTCATTTTTATTAGTAAGAAAAGTACGGAGCGTTACAACTTGTTCCTCTAACTCCTAAACAAGTTTACGAGGATCAAGTGCAGATGCAAAAGGAGGCAGAAAAGGTAACTTCCAAAGAGCAGCCCTTACAAACGAAGGAGAATGTCTTGCTTCACAGAGCCTACCTTGGAAGGGCTAGTGACGTGAAGGAAGCAGTGAATGAGAAGAGGCCAATGTTCGTGATGTTGTGGAAGGTAAACCTAATTATTACTAACGATCTACCCTCTCTACCTCCTTCTATTCCGTCTGTTTTGCAGGAGTTCGATGATGTTTTCCCGGAGGATATACACCGCCTGGTTTACCACCCATTCGACTTTGTGCCTGGAGCAGTGTTGCCAAACCGCCCAGCTTACTGAACCAATCTGGAGGAAACAAGGGAGTTGGAGAAGCAGATTGGCGAATTGTTCACCAAAGGGAACGTGAAAGAACTTACCGGATGTTGAGCGCGAGTGTCTAGGTTGTTCAGGTTGTCACTGTTTGCTATTATATGATACGGCCGGAGCTGGTGTTTCATCGTGGTTGCGCTCATCGTGAGTTTGAATTTTAAAAGTCGAAAATTAATTTTGTAGGACAATTTTATTTTTTTGATATTTTTTTTGTTATTTTGTAATATTCATTTTTTTATTTGTGAGAAAATTCATTTTTTTACGACTTAAAACTTATATTGTTATGCACCGGAGCTTAGAGCATCTCCAATGGAGAGGTAGAAGTCTACGTGTACTTCTACCTCTGACCCAAAAACAATGTAGAAGCCATTGGAGGTGGGCTGATGTGTAAAAGTGAGGACTTCCTGAAAGTTCTGAGGTAGAAGAACTTCTACCGGGTAGAGATAAAAAATAATATTATTTTATTATTATTATTTACTATTATTAATTAATAAAATCAATATTTTCTTTGTAATTTTTGAAATAGTTAAAATTTTAACGTTAATAATTATTTTATATTTTAACGCTATTTTGTTTTTTATATAAAAAATAAGAATTTTGAATTATTAAATTTTATTTTTATATAAAAAATAAGAATTTTGAACTAATTAAATTTGTAATGATTATTTGTATTTTTATTTTATATAAAAATTAATTAAAATTAAATTTTTTAAAATAGTTAAAATTTTAAGTTAGCGGATTTATTTTAGGGGGAATTATGGATCGGGGCAACTCTAATAGTAGTATTATATCTACTACCTATATTTTTTCCTAATTCTGATATAGGGATTTATTTTAGGGGGAATTATGGATCGGGGCACTAGTATTATATCTACTACCTATATTTTTTCCTAATTCTGATATAGGGCAGTGTTCCATTATTAACCTTTTCAATGTACGTCGTATTAATTAAAATAACTACTTATCAAAACCTAATATACAAAAAAAATGTTTCTAATATATCTCGCTCAAATTTTCCACAAAACTACGGTAGAAATCGTATTATAACATGTCACCCGTTTATTCCTTACTACACACTAAACTATGGGAGCCGAGGGTTGCAAATCACTCCCATAATATCCATGGCCTGGAGACGAAAACCCTACTCACTCCCCCACAGGATACTATAGGAGTGATCTATATTTCCCTTGTCAAAATACTATTCAATATTATTATCATTTTAGATTGTTGTTAAATTTTAGTTATTTGTTCATAACAATAAATTCATTGAATATATATAAAAAGTGAAATACCACAACAATTTCCCATATAAATAATACAAGAAACTTATATCTAACATAGATATTAAGAAGTTAATAAAAATCGAATACGAAAAACTTATCATAGATATTAAGAAGTTGATATAAACCAAATACAAAACTAAAAATATCATAGATATTAAGAAGTTGTCATGAATATAATGTAAAATAATATTGTAGAAATCTATATTTCTCATAAATATCAGATAATTAGAAATTAGAAATCTACCATAAATTGAAATTATACAAAAATAAGTACAAAGAAAATTAAAACTATCATAGATATAGACCAATATTAAAATCAAAACAAATTATCATAGTACTAGCAATTAAAATTAGTTTGAAAAGACAACTATAATATAAATAATAGATATAGACCAATATTAAAATCAAAACAAACTATCATAGTACTAACAACTAAAATTAGTTTGAAAACAACAACTATAATATAAATACATATGTACTCAAATTATGTAATGCAAATATATTTTGTTTGCGCTATACATATATATAATGTGGATGGTTGCGCAAATATATTTTACCAAATATATTATTGCGCAAATATATTTAAATCTTACGCAAATATATTTATATATATTTAGCAAATATATTTTACCAAATATATTATTATATTTACATCTTACGCAAATATATTTATATATATTTAGTAACGCTTAATATTAGTGAATATTAAATAAATTAATATATGTTACCGTAATATTATTTACAAAAATCGTTTAATATTATTGTAAGGGTATTTACGACTTTATACATGTAAAAAAATGCACCTACTTAGTATTTAAAGAATACAAATACCCAAATAAATAAAAAATATACAACCCCTAAAAATGAGGTGAAAAACAATGGGTGTTCGAAATAATATTAAAAACCAATCTGCCCCATACCCTAATATTACCTTTATTTTATATAAAAATTAATTAAAATTAAATTTTTTGAAATATATGGATTATTTGTATTTTTATTTTATATAAAAATTAATTAAAATTAAAAATTTTAAAATAGTTAAAATTTTAACGTTAGCGGATTTATTTTATATAAAAAGTAATTAAAATTAAAATTTTGAAATAGTTAAAATTTTAACGTTACCAGATTTATTTTATATTTATATAAAAATTAATTAAAAATAAGAATTTTGAAATAGTTAAATTTTAAAAGTCAATATATCTGTTGTGATTATTTTTATAAATTACGGGGCAATTATTTTTTCGCAATTAATTTACTTTATTTCATTTAAAAATCATTTTTTTTTACTTTGACTATTAATATTATTATTATTTAAATATAATAAGAAATAAAAATATAAAACAAGTAAGTGGTGAAATCTATAAAATTTATTTTTAGGGTAGATTGTTGGATGGGTTAAAATTTTTTTTGGTAGAATTAGAAAAAAATATGAGGCGTGCCTCATCGCCCAAAACTTAAAACTTAAAACCAGAGATGCTCTTAAGGGAATAATAGGCGTTGAACCCCATCAAAACTTGCATCTTCTTCCTGTCTCAAAACTTCAATCCTCGTAATCGATATGTTAATTTTCAATCCTTCCAACTGAATTCTTGAGGTGGGATCGTGTTTTTGATTTGTTATTCTTTCTTTCCCAATTAATAATTAATGGGTGCCGAAAAGATTTGGAATGCAACGCAAGTGGCGGAGAGTCACAGCACAGAGATTCCGTCGTCTTCCCTCACTATCGATCACTCTCTTTCCCTACCCGAAATGAAGCCTTTCATCGTGTCAGTATTTTCGTCACTTTCTTATTATTATTTTATTATTATTATTGTTGTTGTTGTTGTTTGCATTTCTGTTGTTTACCATTGAATTTTACAATACCCATTTTCCTTTTCGTATTTCTATGTTCTGTTTCCCATATCTGTTTACACCCCTTTGCAATGTTTTGTTGCAATTCTTCAAAGTGTGGATTTCTGAGAACATGAAATAGAGCATTTTCAGTATTTTAAATTTCATGTGCTAATTATTTGTTTGTGATATTGAATCTGCGGGTGTCAAAATTATCAAGGGTTAAGCAATGATTGTGATGGTGATAGATTGGATACATGTTATGTATGTATAAAATTATCTGAATTTAGCGGTAGGAGATGGCTGGCTAGCATTGGGTACCATAAGTAATTATGAACTAATATACCTTTGAATTTTAAGTGTGATTGAGATGACCACACTCACAATCCATAGAGGTAATTACGGTTATGATGTTGGGAAATCAGATGTAGAGGAGATGCCATTCCTGGGGATGATTCTTGCATCTTAGCCAAATTGAAAGCTAATTATCGTCGTTTTCCCCCATACACCTAAACTTTAAAGTGTTGACCTGGAGAGTTATTACCACTTGTACTGAACTACTAAAATAATGAAGAAAAACTAGATTGAATGATAAATTGAAATAATAAAAACAAAAATCAAGAGACTGAATGTTTACGCTGATTGGTATAGAAAGAAGATACTGAATAAGTTTGCGAAAACCATACATGTAGATAGAATATGAAAAACCATTCTGATTTTCTTTTGTTAAATGTCTTATGTTTCTACTAATGTCTTAAGAATCATTTATGTCCGATTCGTCAGAAGCTGTCAAATAACTGCTACTCTGGTTCTAGAGATAGTCACATAGGTTGATTAGCCTATTCGGTTACAATTCTGAATACAAATGTCCTTGCTTCTATGTTTCAGTAATTTAACTCTTGAAATAACATTGATATCTTCCTCTATAGGTTTTGTTATTTATCATTATCATATTGTCGTCTAATCTACTGTACTAGGTATTATTAATATTTTGAAACACAATGCTTTAATACGGTACTTTTGTGTTTGTGTCCCTTGAGTTAGTCCTAAAAGAAGATTCAATTAGGAATTATTTTCCAGTTCTATTTTCGAAGAATGTAATCCTTTATGTTTAAATTGATTTCCTTTTAAAATTTTGTTTAAATGAATTTGGCAGGGAGCTTTTCAAAGATCTATTCAACCAAATGGTCGAATATGGATGAGTCGGATTTCTCTCTTGAAACAGTATCTGGTGGCATCACGAATATGTGTGCGTTTCTGAGTTTTTTTTGCTAGTTTACAAGATATTTTCATTTATTTCTTGATGAATTTAAATCCATGTTTTCTCAAACACCAGATTTAATACAAGCTATAGAACTATTACAATATTTTATTATCTTCGAGGGGCTTGTTTGCTGTCTGCCGATGGTAGTACCCTAATGCTATTTTTCTATTGTAACAGTACTTAAGGTATCTGTGAGAGGAAACAATAGGGATGTGACGAGTACGACTGTTAGATTATATGGACCAAATACTGAGTATGTCATCAATCGTGAAAGGGAGCTGCAGGTACATTCACTAAGTTTTTTTTCCCTGATAAAACCTCAGTTCATTTTGCTATTTAAAATATATAACTTTTTTAATATAATCTTATGTTATCTTGTTTCGAAATTGCAGATTTGAAGATCTGTTATCACTTTTTGAAAACTAATTTAATATAAATTCTGCATATTGTGTTTAGGCAATTCCATACCTCTCAGCCGCAGGATTTGGTGCCAAGTTGCTGGGAGTATTTGGGAATGGCATGGTGCAGTCTTTCATTGAAGCCCGTACACTTACTCCGCCCGGTAGGCATTTGAAATAGAACACGTATTAGATTGATCAGTGGATATAGCTGTCATTGCCATGCTTATCTCTATTTCAAAATTTAACAATCCATGAGCATTTTACAATTAATGACTTCTTAGGTGAGTTGTTTCTCTAATGTCAAACGTCCCCAATTTCAATTTATATATTGTTATTGGGAAATATTATGACTCATGAATAGGCCATCAAGTTCTGAAGTCTGTTGTTGAGATTTGCTCTTAATTGTTGTTATATTACACAACCAAAATTTGTTATTCTTTAACAACTTCTATAATTTCTTCAGTGATTTGGGAGGGATTCTTTTGACTTTAACCTATATTTTATCTAAATAAAACTTTGAAGGGCAAGGAATCCATTTCTTTTACAAGTAGGGCAAGATGCCCTACCTCAATATTTAAGAAACATGATCTCTTCAGGTAATTTAGGTAGATATTTAGGGTCTCAATTTGGGCTTCTTGTCTTTTATTTTCATGCGTGTTCAGACAAATCAATGGATCTCTTCCTTTCTGTGTAACTGCAATTCATATAATGAGCTCAACGAACCAAATTTTACAACCTTAAATTTGGTATAACCTATTTAGCTTTTTTTGAATTATTTTTATCATTACAAAATTTAGTACTACCTCCGTCCCTAACGTGTTTGCAAAGAGAAAATTGCTTGCAAATTAAGAAAAAGTAACTTTTTGTGTTTTGAGGAAGATAAGTAGGGGTATAATGGGAATTGATGTGTAAGTTAATAAAGGAGTTAATTGAAAAAATAGTCGTATAAGTGTAAATAAATGTGAGGATAAAGCTGTAAATATCTTTCTATTTTAAGGTGTGCAAACATATGAGGTATAGACAAAAAAAGGAAGCGTGCTAACATTTAAGGGAGGGAGTAGTAATTTTCAGATTTCGGATCACTTGAACAATTTCTTTTTTAAATGTTTCATTAGCATATTTCATGGAAGGAAGTGGGATTATTACGTCTTCCAAGATGTGTGTATGGCTCCAAAGACTTAATTTTGCCTTGGTGAATGGATGGGCTTTTTTGGCATCTTTGAATAATCCATACTATTCAGAAATAACATCATATATTAGGATCCGATTTATCTTGTCATCTTATCATTTAAACTGTAAATTGAAGCTCAACAAACAACTTATGGTGCACTAGATTATTACTAATCAAAATTATAATCTGTTTCTGATTTTGTTTCATTTTCTTTACAGACATGCGACAACCAAAGCTAGTGGCAGAAATTGCTAAACAGCTTAGGAAATTCCATGAGGTGGAAATCCCTGGTTCGAAAGAGCCCCAACTTTGGAGTGACATTTTGAAGTTCTTTGACAGAGGTGTGTTTTATGATAATCTTTCTTGTGGTAAAATAAAATCTGAATTCTTCTAACTTGTGCAAAATTTTATGTGTTTCATGCGAATTATGAATATGTTTTAAATCTCGGTGTCTTTCTTTGATCCTTTGTAGTTTTAGTTTTAAATAAAAATTATTCTCATATTAGAACTAATATGTTGTTGCATGTAGCATCGAGCCTCAAGTTTGACACTACTGAGAAGCAAAAGAAGTATGAGATGATTTCATTTGAAGAAATACGTAAAGAAATCTCTGACCTCAAGGTTATTGCCGGCCTCTGTTTTTATATTTAAATTTTTATTTATCAGCACCGTGTTGTGTATTTTCTATCTAGAGATGTGCATCCTGGTATTTTTCTTACAAGCTATGATCTGGCATGTTATTTGTGTTATGCAATCGAAAACAAACATCTTTTTTCTCAGCATTCTGACTTGTTATTATTTGTTGTGTTGTCTTCTTTTGGATAAGAAAGCTTAGTTACTTATATTGCTTTCCCATTAATTTTTGACCTATATCATCCCAAGTAAGTGACAATGCATTTTGTATTAAGTTTTTCGTTATTTGTTAGTATTGTTTACCTGGGAGTTCTTAGGAGAGTGGAAAAAGGTTTGCTGAATAGCAATGGAAGATGCAGCATTTTCTAGTGTTTACTTAGAATTTTTTGTTGGAGAGGTTATTTTATTTATAACCAAACATCTTATGGAACAGGTCATGACAGACCGTTTGAATGCTCCAATTGTATATTCGCACAATGATCTGCTTTCTGGGAATTTGATGATCAATGATGAAGAAGGTAAACAATTTATAGTGTATACATTTAAAGTAGGTAATCTAAGACCTCTGATGTGAACAAAAATTTGAATGCTATTGCTTGACTTTTTAACATTTTTACGATATTAGGCATATATTTTGTTCGTTTTTATGAATACACAATATTTGTATCAACAAATTTTAGTGTTAGTTTCTGGAAAATTAGCTTCATTGCATGGGCGGTTATGCTAGCAGTAGAGAGATCTGGAGGAATTATAATCATCTGGGACTCTAAAAGTTACCTTAGTTGATAGCTTGTTGGTTGTATACTGAAATTCGGGCGGCAGTTAAGAAAGAATAGGATATGTGGCGGTTTTCCCTTCAATATATTGACCTTATTATGAAGCTAAAGATAGATGTGATTTTAGGATGAACTAACAGGACTGAGTGTCGTATGCAAATCTTATTAATTTGTGGTAGGACATTTTAACGTGGTAAGATTCGCGGGAGAAAATAATTTGAATCAAAACACTACGTTTAGTATGAAAGACTTAGATGTGCTTATCTTGGAGCTTTAATACCAAGCATGTGTTCTACAAAACGCAAAAATTAAATGAATAAGAAGGCTAACCCAATATGTTCTAGTTTACATAAAAAAAATTGTTTCGTCGGGGTGAGTGGATAATTTCCCTTTTTTAAGCACGAAGTATTGGCAAGACTGATTCTAGATTAATATGACAGTCATGTGTTGGAAATAATTGCCGGAAGTGATGCCCTACTCTAAGTTTCGTAAATATTTGGTTACATTTTATAATTTCAAGCATTTGTTAAGATTGATGGGAAGTCGATGTGTCGGGTGAATGGCCTGGATATGCTTTCATATCCAAACTTAAAACAATCAAAGGAAAACTGAAGGTTTGGAATAAAGAGGGTTAGTTTGTCGATTTGAAGAAAAGTAAAAACGGAGCTAGTAAAGAAGAGTTCAGCAGTTGGACGTTGCAAAGGATCAAATGAGTGATCAACTTTATTATAGCCAGTTAGCAGAGGAATTGCTAAGTGGCAATAGAAGGGCTCAACATCGATAAGGAGAGAATGATGAGGGAAATTTGAAGATGATTTGGGTCGCAAAAGGCGAGGCAAATACAATTTTTTTTCCTTCTTCACTTAACCAAAGGAGATCAAGGAATTTACTCTCAAAGCTGGAAAAGTAAGATAAAGTTGTGAGAACATAAATTGATGTCATTTGAAAGGAGTTTGTGGGTTTATTTCAGAGTTACAAAAGATCCATAATTTGGATGGAGAGTTGAATGGCTTGAATGAAAATTTGGAACAATCGGAGCATTCAAACGGGGTTGCTTTCAGCTATAATGGTGATTAATCTCTGTTCCGAATGGTTTCTCGTTGGGCTTTTATAAAGAAAGTCGTGACATAGTTAAAAAGAATTTGTTGAAGGGGGTTGCAAACTTCTATGAAAAAGAGATTGTTAATGGCTTGACAAAAAGGTTACAAATGTCTGATTCCCAAAAAAGAGAATTCAATTAAGATCAATGATTTCCGGCCAATTAATTTTACCACGAGTTTATATAATATTCTTGCAAAAGTGTTGCATCTAGTTTTAGAGGAGCAATCTTGTAGAGTATTGATTTCTCAATACTGCCTGCGTAATTTTTCATGTATGTCAAATAGCCCGAAAAATATGGATGAGGCACATGCAGGGAAACATGCACATGTGTTTCTGGTCGAGGATCTCGGTAACTGTACTAATATTTGTAGGTCTCCGTAATCCGAGTGCGATCGTAATGGCACAAAAGCAAATATGGTTGCAGATCACTTACCATGGTAAGGCATATATTACTTAGACTCTCCGTGGATTGTGCACATATCTGTATGGAATGTAGGAACATGCTTGTCTCTGTCATTGATGGTGAGTGAAGTGGTGGGTGAGTATAGATGTAGGGTAAGAAAAGGTTGTTTTTATGATAGATTTGTTTAAACTTACTGTTACGTAGATTGTTGATTTTTGGATTATGTGAAGTCGAAGGAAGGCTTTGGCAATGGATGGAGAAAATGGATAAGTAGATGGAGTTCTGTCAATTTATCAGGTTTATTTGCTTCTGCCATTTTAAGAATCTTTCCTTTTGCGTGGCACCACCCGTGGTGTTCCCCTGTGATTCCTCGGAATGGAATGATACCAGAAAGGATTATTAATCACTCCCAATCTTTGAAAATTACTGTGCACTCGGAAATCATGAAGCACATCCAGCAACGTAGTTTTTTATTTCTCTTCCACTCTGTTTTATCAACACCGTTGTACATCTTTTGAATCCCATGAGCGCCTTAAAAGGATTCTGGCTCAAAACTCGGATCCTAGATAAGCAATCTGCGGCAATGTCCATGTCACTTTGATATGCAATGGCCTTTAATTGAGATACATCATACATGGAATACTGGGTGCACCTATGTGGACGTCGACAAGTTCAATCTATAAACTAGGTCTCCCACTTTTTCTACAATCTCAAACTGCCAAAAATACCTAATAGCTAACTTCTTGTTGGTCCTCTTATACAAAGCAGAGCGGATGCAATTGCAAGAACACCATGTCTAAAACGTTATACTAGACATCTCTACCAGCCGACTATTGCATCTTCTGTTGAGCTTGTTCCAAATGGATTCCTAGCTGTATCAAGTCGTCAACATCTCATTTATGCCTGGCAATTCATCCGCAGTTACCTTCATGTGTAGTAAACCATTTCTACCACGTTATACTAGACATCTTTACTAGATGACTACTCAGCATCTTCTGTTGAGCTCAATTTAAATTGAGCACTAGGTGATACTCCAAACACATTGTCTTAGGATAGTTGCATAATTTTTCTCCGCTAAAGAACGAATGAAATCTGATACATTTGTGCCTGGATCACTCTTTGACCCGTAATATAAATCTATGGGAATATGTGACCAAGTTCTTGAAGATTTAAAATCATTTTTCTTCCTTCATTTTTCTAGAAATCTGAAAAACCGTATAAACATGCAATATAAGTTTTTATCTCATAAAATTTTATAATTGCAATTGACATTTTGTAAATTCTTGCCTCTTACCCACCCTTCCCATTTCCTTGGGAAATTTTCAGAGAAGCTTTACTTCATCGACGTCGAGTATGGATCCTACAATTACAGGGGTTTTGACATTGGAAATCACTTCAATGAATATGCTGGCTATGATTGTGATTATAGTTTGTATGTCTTCTCCCTTGTCTAAACTTCATTTACAAGATTCTTTGCATTTGAGATTGATGATAAAGATCCTATTGGGCTTGTTACTTGCTGCAGGTACCCAAGTAAAGATGAACAATATTACTTCTTCAGGCACTATCTAAGATCAGATAGACCGCATGAGGTATGTAAGTTTGATCCGTGGTGTAGTTGTAGGAACTTACATCGATTAGAATTGTCTTGGCGCTTGAATTTTCTCCATTGAAATTTGATCCTTTTGATGAATTTTTATTACACGAGTTGATAGATTGAGAAATTAAATATGCATCACTTGCTTTCCAGCTAAAAATCTAATAACTTTTATATTTCTTTATTCAAAAGAATATATATTCAAAATTACTAATTTGATAATTAACTATTGAATATGATTTAAGATGCTCAAGGAATACCCACTTTGTAAACTTTGATTTAGAGTTTTCAGTTAGTGTTCGTGCATCACAAGTGATGTTTGCCGACCGAATTTTTAGTTTAGAACTCCTATGTTGATGGTGGAAAAATCGTGCTCTCCAATGATCAACTAAAAATAGATATTTTGGGGATTGAGTAGTGAACAAAACAATTAAGCTCTCTAAGTCTTTCTTGGGAAATGTGTAGATACCTTTAATAAAATATTACACCTACTATTTATAGAGAATACAAACTAGGGTTACTAAAATAGATTAATGGGCCTAGCCCACCAATAACCCCATCCTTAAGCCCACCCTTTCTGTTCAGGGCCCAAAGGAGAGCGGTCCGTTTTCCAACGGACTGGACACATTTCGCATGGTCGTCCGTTCCTCTATTCGCTTCTACGGAGTTTGCCTGTATATTTTAACCGAACACGCCCCCTGGTCGCATTACCGCCTTTAATGGAGGCGATCTACGGTAGCGGCTCCTCGTTTGCTCGTACTTCCCCAAAGACGAGTACGGGGGAGCCTTATGCTCGGGGTGTAGTCGGAATTTCTCCGCATAACAAATGCCCCCCGAGATCGCTCTGTTCGGAAGAAAAGATC
This sequence comes from Euphrasia confusa, assembly GCA_954870475.1. Lineage (NCBI taxonomy): Eukaryota > Viridiplantae > Streptophyta > Magnoliopsida > Lamiales > Orobanchaceae > Euphrasia > Euphrasia confusa. Next base: position 20,883,729 of record OX940962.1, read on the forward strand.
GGTCTCGGTATGCGGATGGTCGTCAGATGGCCCGAGCATAAGTCCTGATTCGACAGCTATGGCAGATCATTAAATGCGGTACGGCGGTTACTGCCACCTGTCGCTTTCTGACTGGTTCCCTCCCGAAGTGACGCTTCGATTTCTGTCAACCGTCTTTTCAAATTCAAATTTTGAATTTTTCCGCCTCTTGCTCTTATAAATAGTTCCTGATATTCTTCATTTTACACTTTTCGCCTCCAAGCTACTGATTTCCGGACACCCTGACTCCCTTGCTCGGCTACTGCTAACGGTGCTCGGCTTCATCTTCGACCAAACACGTAGGTTTCTCTCGCTATTCTTGTTATAGTTATTCGGGGGTGCTTAGCGGTAGGCTTTCAATACCATATAAATTTTCGCACTATTATCCTTCCCACGAGTGAGAATGAGCGACCACGATAGTTCCGCCACTCTTTCTGATATCCTCGCGTCCGGTGGATCATCCGATTCTGGAACCTCTGCTTCTTCTTCATCTGGAGATGATCTAGCTCCCGTGGTCGGCTTTTCCGAGGAGGAAAAATCGGAGTTATATGCTGGCGGCGTGACCGATTGTTATCGCCGATTCATCGACATGATGGGCGAGATTCGGGGCCCTGTTCCTCCTTTCATTTTCACCCACTATCTCCACGAGAATCCTTATGTCTTCGTGGAGCGTACGCGATTCGGCGCTCCTCCTGGTCCTGATCAGGCGGGAATCTACGCTAGTGAGCGTAATTCGACCATTCTGGATGAGGCCGAGCTCCAGTCCATGAGATCGGTATGGGGAATCCCCTCTGACGTGCACATATACTGCCCGACCCCCGACGAGCGGGCGAACTGCCCTCCTCTGGGCATGGTCGCCGTGACGAGCATGATGATGGAAGCGGGGCTTCGGTTCCCCATCCATGATTCCATTGCAGCAGCCTTGCAGGCGTGGGGGGTTGCTCCCATGCAGCTTCACGCAAATTCTTGGGTCTTGCTCATTAGTCTCAACATCCAGTTCGGCCATTATGGTCTCTATCGCCACCTGTCCGTCTCCGAAATATCCTATCTTCTGATTATCAACCACCTCAGAGGCGGAGACCATTACTTGCGAGCTCCGACCAGGCTTCTCGAAGATCTGAAAAGCAAAAGAACGGCTTGGTGGGCTGACTGGTTTTATGTTGACGGTGCATGGGGCTCCAAGGCGTTCCGGATCCCCACCTCATTTACTCGAAAATGCCGCCGTTAGTCGCTTCTCCCTACTCTTTTTCTCTTTCGAAATCTTTTCATCTTATTTTTTCTCTGATATCTCCCTGTTCGGTCATTCCTTGGTCGGCAGATCCTCTCGCTCCTCCTATTTCCGAGCTTAGTTGGGATTTTGCTGCGGTTTGTGAACGTGTTCGTTCTCTTCCCGACAGCCAATTTCTCATTAACACCGTATTCACTAGAGCCCGTATTAGGTCATCTCGTTTTATTACCATTCCTCGGCATGTTCGGGACCGATATCCTCGTGAGTGCTTTATAATTTGCGCATCTCTCGACTTATTCGTGGCTTAATGCTTTTCCCTTTGCATTTCAGTGGTTAGGTTTCCCTCTTACCCCGATCCCCCAGTTGACATGGTTGGCAACACTCCTCGTGCCCGGATGGCGGCGCTTGCTGAGCGCAATCGCCGGGCGGCTGAGGCGGCCGCGGGCAATCAAGCCGGTGCTCCCCCTGCTCGACCTACTCGATCGGTCAATTCTGAAGCCACTTCGGTTCCTCCTGCGGCGAGGGCCAGCTCGCTTCCTCCACCGACCTCGACTGTCAATCTGGAAATGCCGTCGGGGGCGACGCCTTCGGCTGGTCGAATTCCGAAACGCCGTCGTGGCAAGGAGCCCATGCACGAAGTCCCTGAGAACGTCCCTTATAGTCCGGTGGCCACTATCGACGAGGACACCTTTGCTCGGTATGTTGTTTCGTTATACCCTTTAGCCGATTTTTCTTTTCCTTCAAATCTCTTATTCGTGTTCCCTTACCTGGATCAGCCTGGGAGGGCGCCCGACCATGGCTGCTAGTTTGGCTCAATTTTTGGCCGCTCGTCCTCATGATTTTCCGAGCTTGCCCCCCCTGATGCGCGAGGCCATGGAATGTATTCCCCGTTCCTGGACTACTCAAGCGGAGCAAGTTAGCTAGCGACCTGAACAGGCCGAGCAGGTGGCCATCCTGATGGCATCCTGGGTGCTCATGTTCCTGGTTTCCCTGAGCAAGACCCGTCCAAGCTCGACTCAACCCACGGCTCCAGCTGCTTGTTGGTTTTCGACTACCCGGGATGCGTTCGTTCGATTGCTCGAACATCCGAACGCTCCCAGTCGACCTCCGGTGTCGCTACTTCGTTCACACGACAGCCCTTGACCCGATTCACGCCCAGCCATCGCCCCGGAGGACAACCGCGCGAAACGGAGCTGGTCTGTACCCAATCAGCGCCCGCTGATTGCAGACCAGCGGTCGCTGGTGGAGCTGCAAACAGCGGTCGTTGTTTGCCCACCAGCGGGCGCTGTTCGTCCGCGAACAGCAACGCGACGTTGCTGTTCCGGGCTCGTTTCCGGGTCGTTTTTCCTCATCCGACTACCGATCCGGAGGTCCTAGAACCCCCAGTAGTCGAGGAATGCGATCCACGATGCCCGGATCCCGATCGTACGTTCAAAGTATGATCAACGAAATATGAGATCGAATTAAAAGTGCGGAATAAGAACCGATCTCATACCTTCTCGGTCGATTGTTGAGACCTTAGCGATTGCTAGTGTATGCCTCTTCCCCGACTCCAACCGTTGTGTGGGCAACGATCCGTTGGGTCTGCCTTTTCTGCTTTCTTCTTTCTCTACCAGCGTTAATATATCTTTTCTCTCTTAGAGAAAATATCAGCGCTAACTTTTTGTTTTTAACAGAGAAAAACTTAATTGCGCTAAACAATTATTTTCTCTGCTGAAAATAAAAAGCGGCGAAGTGTAGGTCTAGAATAGGCAAGGGGGGGGGGGGGGGGGGTTTATATAGAGTTACACTAGGGACCCCTTAGGTAAATAAATTCCGGGCTAAACTGCAATTTAATTAAACCGGTGTCCTTAAAAGAAAACCTTTAATTAAATTCAATATTAATTATAATTAATTCCACTATAAAATTATAATTGAATTCCCGCAATAAATTTAATATTATTTCAACAATAATAATTCCGCCGAAATTACATAAACGACTTTCCCCGTGTTTAAGATATCGAACGTCCACGAATTTATTTAATTACTAATAATTAAATTAATTCGTTTCTTATTATCCGAGACTAGTATCACTCATCCTTATTATCATGTGGAACAAATCCACCTGCAGGGTTTACATGATAAACTTTATGAGCTCATCTAGGGGACGTCATCAACCCGATAAACGGGACACGGTTTCCTGTCTATAATCTATAGCATGCCGTGTGTACAATTCCGATTCCCAATTTACCGAGTATCTCGACTAATCAAATAGTCTCACTCATTGGCAAGTTAAAGAACCGAGAATTGGACAAACGCACCTATAATTATATAGGGATTAGGAATTCGTTTATCCGTAATATCTGAGGTCTAGTTCGATTACGTCGATTAGTATAAATCGAACGCCCTCCCGTGGTCCTGCTCAATACACCAAGTGTACAAGTGTAACATAATAGTCAAGACCAACTATTACCCAGTCACACTACGACGTACCGATGGATTGTCCCTGTCCATCTAAGTCGTGAGCTTCTGTTCGATAATATACGAGTAACCGACAGTATGATCTTCCGCGTGTCTCCTCACGCCATACTGTCTACAACGTATATATCTAGGACTATTGCACTCAAGTATAAGATAGACAAAAATGCCGACAGTTTGATTATTAGATAATGTAAAACACAGATAAGGAGTTCCATATTGTCACTAAACTAGACATTTAGAATATAACTCCATCAATCTCCCACTTATACTAAATCTCTAGTTGCCCTCTACCATACATCCGATACCCATCCCCTTCACGTGTCTCTTGAACGCTTCCGCTGGAAGTGCCTTCGTAAAGGGGTCTGCCAGGTTATCCGCTGATGCAATCTTGGTGACAACCGCATCGCCTCTCCTGACGATGTCTCTAATCAGGTGGTACTTGCGATCTATGTGTTTACTCGCATTGTGGGCTCGTGGTTCCTTTGCATTTGCCACTGCACCGCTATTGTCACACGTACTCGGGGCCGCCCGTTCGCCCCTTGTCCATTTTGTTGCTGTTCGGGATTCCCAGGGTAACCCCTGGTCGTTTGCTCCTGCTCGGCATCGGCGACAGCTCGCTCTTGGGGGCCCTGCGTGGGAGCGTTTCGTCCGTGAGAAAGGGCTTTATCAGGGTTTGATCGTCCGCTTCCTTTGGATTGAGGACGAGGGCTTTTCCATACGTGTGTACGACGAGAGAGGCTTTCGCTTAGTCGCCTAACTGTCCTTGTTTTGATCTCGTTTCGATTTTTAGGCTGATGTGACGTTATTCACTTTAATGCCCGTGTGACTTGCCTTCTTGCGTTTTTATTTATCTTCAGGTTATGTTTTTATTGAACGATCAACATCGTTTATTGTGCTACAGTTCCCCCATGAACAGAACACTTTATAACCAGTTTTTTGAGATTTTCGTTGTCTCATGCCTTCGTTCGTTCTTCCCTAAAAGTTAAATTATCACCCTCGAGTTGTCGTATGGTATGCTTTTACCTGTTCGTACTAATCGGGCGGGGTCCCACCGGCCTCGTGCTCGTTCTTCTCTCGAGGATTTGGGATGTTCTCGTTGCTCGGAGGATCCCGATTCATGACTTTCGCTTGTTACCTCGTTTCTGTTTCGGGTGGGCCAAATCGTTTGCCCGACAACTTCGGCAACTCGTTTTTCGATTATGTTCGACCAGACCGGGCCAGGGCTTTTCCCTTATGTTCGTGTCTTCCGCCCGGAGGAGGGGCGCCTGGCCCCCCTCGGGTTCCTTTTCTGTCAGCCCTATATTTGGACCTGTCATTTTGCTAAGCCTTCACGTGATGATGTGACCTTGCATGGACAGCCTGTATGATTTGTCCCTTGCTGTGCACTCCTTTTTATGCGGGAATCATTCTCTGCAGGCTTTCGTACGTATGTTTGGCCCAATATATAGCCCCTTACTCTTTGATAGCCCCAACTTCCTATTCTGATAATTTATCCGTCCATCGGGTCTTCGCGGCGAGCGATCAATTCGATGGTGCGTATCCATGTCGATTCGAGTAGGTCCAAGTGGTTTGAACTCCCGTTCAACGATCTTCGCTATACGATCAGGCTGCCTTTGCCTGTCGAATTTACCGCCGACCTGGATCAGGAATCCGCACTCCCTCGATTCCTTCCGTTGGCGGATGTGAACGGTGATCGGTGGATTATGTGCGTTTCGCATAGTCGGGGGCAGTATTTGTTCGAGGGTCCGTGGTGGAGAGGTTTCGTTCGCCAGTTCGGTCTGCAGGCTACCAACACCGTTCGTGTTCGGTATGATGTCAACAGTAGGTGGGCTATTGCGGTGTTCGATGCTAACGATCAACTCGTGACGCTCCCAGTTCAATTTAGGCCCCCAAGGCCTTGACGCATTTGCTTTCCTTCTTCCTTGTATTGTTCGGGATTTTCGGCGAAGATACTTACCCCTCGCCGAAAATGCCCCAGTCTATGTTGGGATATGACTTATTTCATGTAATAAATCGCGCTCTGTTGTTTATTTTTAGTGAATCACTTGTCCCATTTTTGGGTGGGACGTTATTCGCCCGAAAATGCCCCAGTGTGCCTGGTCAGACTTGTTAAGTTTAAAATCTCCCGGACTCGAGGGGCGCCTGGCCCATGCTCGGTCATATCGGGCACTGGGGGAGTCGTGACTCTTGCCCCCTTTTTATTTGAAATTTCCCGGACTCGAGGGGCGCCTGGCCCATGCTCGGTCATATCGGGCACTGGGGGAGTCGTGACTCTTGCCCCTTTTTATATGAAATCTCCCGGACTCGAGGGGCGCCTGGCCCATGCTCGGTCATATCGGGCACTGGGGGAGTCGTGACTCTTGCCCCTTTTTATTTGAAATCTCCCGGACTCGAGGGGCGCCTGGCCCATGCTCGGTCATATCGGGCACTAGGGGAGTCGTGACTCTTGCCCCTTTTTATTTGAAATCTCCCGGACTCGAGGGGCGCCTGGCCCATGCTCGGTCATATCGGGCACTGGGGGAGTCGTGACTCTTACCCCTTTTTATTTTATTTTATTGTGAGGTTATGAGAGACTCCCGAAATCTTCATTTTATTAGATGCAAAACGATCACGATATAATGTCAAGACTTACTGATAGTATTTTCTGAGGTGCGTGGAGTTCCAGAAGTACTGGTCGGCCACTCCGTTAAGGTGTTCCAGCTCGTACGATCCATTCTGTAGGACTTTTTTCACTCGAAATGGTCCTTCCCATGTCGGACCTAGGGCCCCCGTGTTGGCCCCCAGAATTTCTTTTAGCACCAGATCGCCCTGTTTGAATTTTCTCACCCTTACTTTCGAATTGAAATACTTCTCAGCCCTTTGCTTAGCTGCTGCATTTCGATACACCGAGTTGATCCTCCTTTCTTGTAATAGGTCCAGCTCCACTCGCATCGTTAGATCATTCTGGTCGGTCAACTCTTGTATCGTCCGATGAGTGGGTACCTCCACCTCGGAAGGCACAACTGCTTCGCATCCGAAAGCAAGGCCAAAAGGTGTTTCTCCTGTGGCCACCTTGCTCGTCGTCCGGTAAGCCCACAGCACATCGGGCAGTTCGGCAGCCCATCTTCCCTGCCTTTCTTCAATCCTAGCTTTCAGGGTATGCTTCAGGATTTTGTTCACGGCCTCCACTTGCCCGTTCGTTTGGCGGTGATAGGGGGTGGAGAACACTTTCCTTATTTTCCACTTGTCGAAGAACTTCATGATCTCCAGCCCGTCGAACTGTTTTCCGTTATTCGAGGAGATGGTGTGTGGTAGCCCGAACCGACATATGATATTTTTCCATATGAATCGGATAATTTGGGGCTGATCGATTTTGTTTAGTGGCTCAGCCTCCGCCCATTTGGAGAAATAATCTACAGCCACTACTGCGTATTTGACCCCGCCTGGCCCTGTCGGGAGAGGTCCGATCAAATCGATTCCCCAGGTCGCGAACGGCCAAGGGCTATATATGGAATTTAAATATTCAGGTTGGGCCCTTATGATCGGCGCCGTTATCTGGCACCGATGACATCTTCTTGCATATTCAATCGCATCCCGTCGCAAAGTCGGCCAATAGTAACCTTGCCTGATGGTCTTGTGTGCCAAGGATTGCCCGCCAGCATGGTTCCCGCACACGCCGTCATGAATTTCTCCGAACACCTTCCTTCCTTCGGCAGGAGTTATGCATCGTAACAACGGCATAGCTAAACTTCTCCTATATAGTGCTTCTCCGATCAACGTATATCGAGACGGGCGTATTCGGATTTGTCTAGCTTCAACCTTGTCGCTGGGCACTTCGCCTGTCCGCAAATGATTCATAATGGGTCCCATCCAGTTCTATGCTCGATCGATCAGCTCGACCCTACTTATCTCGGTTCTATCCAATGCCGACCGATCCTGACTTAACAAGATTACGTTGGACAGGTCGGCCGTCCCTTCTGACGAGGCCAGTTTGGATAAAGCATCCGCCTGAGTATTCAGTTCCCGAGGGATTTGTTCGATTTCGACTCGGGGAAATTTGCTTATCATCTTCATCACATGTTCGTAGTATTGCTCCATCCTTGTGCTTCTGGTCTCGTATTTACCCTTGACTTGGTTTACCACCAGCAAGGAGTCTGTAAAGATCTTTAATTGCTCGGCGCCGACGGCCAAGGAGAGTTCCAGTCCTGCTATTAGCGCCTCGTACTCGGGCTCATTGTTGGTGGCGTTGAACTCGAAACTTAACGCGTGTGCGAAGGATTGACTTCCTGGTCCGACCAAGACTATTCCAGCCCCAGCGCGGGAACTCGTTGACGACCCGTCAACAAAGAGTTTCCATGGTGGGATAGGGAGTGAGGAGTCAATTCGCGGAAAAGTGAGTTCCACAATGAAATCAGACAATGCCTGTCCCTTGATTGCCGTCCTCGGCGCATAAGTGATGTCGTACTGGCCCACTTCCAGGCTCCACTTTAACAGACGGCCCGTGGTGTCTGGTCGCTGCAACTAGGGCTGGCTCGTCGGTTTTCGGTTTTCGGTTTTTTCACTAACCGAACCGAAATTTTCGGTTTTTGGTTAATCGAAAACCAAAATTTCGATTTTCGGTTCGGTTCTGGGTCATACTTTCGGGAAAGTTCGGTTTTCGGTCTAACCGAAAACCGAACTCAAAAAACCGAAAAAACCAAAAAAACCGAAATATTACATCTACTAATAATATTTCTTTCACCAGCCCATTCAAAGCACGTTAACTTATTAACAGGCCCAACTAAAATTAAATGATGGAAGCCCAAAGAATGTCATTTGAAAATTCATTTCACCAAGCCGTCAAAATGAATGAAACTATTACTCCTGTAATTTTTATGAAACTTTGTCGGCCCTATTTATTTTATTGAATGAGAAATAGAAAAATGAAAACCTACAATCTTTGCGAACGGTCTTGACAAGAATTGGAACTCAATTAATCCGCGGTGATATCCTAGAGTAGGGCGAGTGGTTCTGGCAAGCGGTGGCAACGACAAGATCTCCGACCAGGGGTGGCGGATCCGAGTCCAACAATCTCTGTTGAGTTTAGGGATTATGGATGAATCGTTCTTCTTTGAAGCAGAAATGAGTTGAACAGGCGAGGAAAAAAGGAATGTGATTTTGAATGATCGAAATGGAAGGGAAAAAAAATAACTTTGATTTCTTTTGGCAGATCGCCCGGATCATCCTATCTGGGATTACCCGATGAACTCGTAACTCGTTTAATAGTTTTTTTTTTTTTTTATTATTTTGGGTTTTTTCGGGTTTTGAAGGAACCGAACCGAAATTTTCGGTTCGGTTTTTGAAAAACCGAAAAACCAAATGGTTTCGGTTTCGGTTTCGAAAATCTAACATTATCGGTTTCGGGTACCCGAAAATTCGGTTCGGTTAACCCGGAACCGAACCGATATCCACCCCTAGCTGCAACACTTGCCTTAAAGGCATGGTCGTTAACACTTCGACGGGATGATCGAAGAAATACGATCTCAACTTTCGAACGCTCATCACCAAAGCATACGCCAGCTTCTCCAAGGGTGTGTATCTTGATTCGGCGTCTTGTAAGGTCTGACTAACATAATAGATGGGTTTGTGGAGTTTGTCCTCTGCTCGCACCAGGACCGAGCTAATTGCGTGTTCGGATGCTGCTAGGTAAAGGAACAATTTTTCTCCTCGGACTGGCTTCGAGAGGATCTGCGGATCCTGTAAGTGAAGTTTTAACCTATCGAAGGCTTCCTGGCTGTCCTTCTTCCACTTGAATTTCTGATTCTTTATGGCTTGAAAGAATGGTCGGCTCTTATCCCCTAGTCGGGGTATGAATCGGCTCAGCGCGGCCAGGCAACCGGTCAGGCGTTGAACGTCCTTCAAACATCGGGGCTCCCTCAGGTCGACTATCGCTTGTATCTTGCTCGGGTTCGCCTCGATCCCCCGGGTGCTCACGATGTGTCCCAGGAACTTCGTCTCGAAAACTCCGAAGTGACACTTCTTCGGGTTCAGCTTCATGTTGTACTTCCTCAAAATTTCACAGGTGATTTCCACGTCCTTCACGTGGTCTTCCAGAATTTTGCTTTTGATAATGAGGTCGTTTACGTTACCTCCATGGTCTCACCAATCTGTTCGGCAAACATCTTATTCACCAACCGCTGATACGTGGCCCCTGCGTTTCTTAACCCGAATGGCATTCGTTTCCAGCTCAGCACCGCCTTTTCCGTGTAGAAAGAGGTGTGCTCGATATCCTCTGGGGCCATCGGGATTTGATGATATCCTGCATAACAGTCACATTTGGAGAGCACCGCATAGCCAGAAGTATTGTCAACGAGGTGGTCGATGTGGGGCATGGGGAAGTGGTCTTTTGGGCATGCTCGATTGAGATCGGTAAAATCCACGCATAGTCTCCATGCGTTCCCTGTTTTCTTCACAAGCACCGAATTGGATAGCCACTGGGGTTCTCCCCGGGCTTCTACCACTAGGTCATTATCTACCAACTTCTTTACCTCCACGGCCAAAGCTTCGTACTTCTCAGGTCCCATCCTGCGCCGTTTTTGTGCCACGGGCTTCTTCATAGGATCAATCTTGAGGTGATGACACGCGTGTTTCGGGTCGATCCCCGTCATGTCCTTGTGCGACCAGGCGAACACGTCCATGTTTCTTCGCAAGCATGCGACTAGCTCCCGCTTCACTTCCTCGGGCAGCCTTGCCCCGATCAGTACTACAGTCTTCGGTCGGGTGGGGTCCAGATGTTGGAAATCGACTACCCGGGATGCGTTCGTTCGATTGCTCGAACATCCGAACGATCCCAGTCGACATCCGAAGTCGCTACTTCGTTCGCCTTTCCAGCCCGTGCCCTGATTCACGCCCAGCCATTGCCCCGAAGGACAACCGCGCGAACCAAGCGGGCTGCCAGAAAAAAGCCAAAACGGCGGTCGCCGTTTGGAAACGGCGGTCGCCGTTTCACCGCGAACAGCAACGCGACGTTGCTGTTCCGGGCTCGTTTCCGGGTCGTTTTTCCTCATCCGACTACCGATCCGGAGGTCCTAGAACCCCAGTAGTCGAGGAATACAATCCACGATACCCGGAACCCGATCGTACATTCATGTATAATCAACGAGGAAATTGAGATCGAATAAATGCGGAATTGAAAGTTCCGATCTCATACCTTATCGGTCGATTGTTGAGACCTTAGAGCTTCTAGCGTATTCTCTTACCCCGTCTCCAACCGCTGTGTGGGCAACGATCCGCTGGAGTTCTCCCGTCTATACTCTCTCTTTCTCAACCACGGTATAATTATTCTCAATGAGAGAATAAAATTATAATTGCGTTAACTCTATTTTTCACACAGAGAAAAATATTTTTGCGCTAAGCAAAATAATTATTCTCAGATGAAGAATGAGAATTGCGGCGAATGTTAGGTTAAGAGAGGGTAAGGGAGGGGGTTTAAATAGAGCTACGTTAGGGACCTAAGGATAAATTAATTAAGGGCTAAATTGAAATATTAATTAACTTGGAATACGTAAACGCAATTCCTTAATTAATCGATTTCAATTTTAATTATTATTAACTCCACTATAAAATAATAATTGAATTCCCGAAATTAATTTTAATATTATTTCAACAATAATAAATCCGCCGAAATTACATATACGACTTTCCCCGTGTTTAAGATATCGAACGTCCACGAATTTATTTAATTACTAATAATTAAATTAATTCGTTTCTTATTATCCGAGACTAGTACCACTCATCCTTATTATCATGTGGAACAAATCCACCTGCAGGGTTTACATGATAAACTTTATGAGCTCATCTCGGGGACGTTATCAACCCGATAAACGGGACACGGTTTCCTGTCTATAATCTATAGCATGCCGTGTGTACAATTCCGATTCCCAATTTACCGAGTATCTCGACTAATCAATTAGTCTCACTCATTGGCAAGTTAAAGAACCGAGAATTGGACACACGCACCTATAATTATATAGGGATTAGGAATTCGTATATCCGTAATCTCTGAGGTCTAGTTCGATTACGTCGATTAGTATAAATCGAACGCCCTCCCGTGGTCCTGCTCAATACACCAAGTGTACTAGTGTAACATAATAGTCAAGACCAACTATTACCCAGTCACACTACGAAGTACCGATGGATTGTCCCTGTCCATCTAAGTCGTGAGCTTCTGTTCGATAGTATACGAGTAACCGACAGTATGATCTTCCGCGTGTCTCCTCACGCCATACTGTCTACAACGTATATATCTAGGACTATTGCATTCAAGTACAAGAAAGACAAAAATGCCGACAATTTGATTATTAGATAATGTAAAACACAGATAAGGAGTTCCATATTGTCACTAAACTAGACATTTAGAATATAACTCCATCAATCTCCCACTTATACTAAATCTCTAGTTGCCCTCTACCATACATCCGATACCCATCCCCTTCACGTGTCTCTTGAACGCTTCCGCTGGAAGTGCCTTCGTAAAGGGGTCAGCCAGGTTATCCGCTGATGCAATCTTGGTGACAACCGCATCGCCTCTCCTGACGATGTCTCTAATCAGGTGGTACTTGCGATCTATGTGTTTACTCGCATTGTGGGCTCGTGGTTCTTTTGCATTTGCCACTGCACCGCTATTGTCACAATAAATTGTGATAGCTCTAGGCATTTTAGGAACCACATCCAAGTCCATAAGGAAGTTCCGGAGCCACACCGATTCTTTAGCTGCCTCAGAGGCTGCTACATATTCGGCTTCCATGGTAGAGTCCGAAATGCATTTCTGCTTAACACTCTTCCATGAGACTGCCCCACCTCCCAATGTGAACACATAGCCTGATGTAGACTTTCGCTGATCCTTATCAGATTGGAAATCCGAGTCTGTGTAACCAATAGGAATCAACTCGGACGCTTTGTAACTCAGAACATAATTCCTAGTCCTTCGCAGGTACTTAAGTATGTTCTTTACAGCAGTCCAGTGACCCTGTCCAGGGTTACTCTGATATCTAGCTACCATGCCCACGGCATAGCAGATATCAGGTCTCGTGCACAACATGGCATACATTAGACTTCCTACTGCCGAAGCATAAGGAACCTTCTTCATGTAATCTATCTCCTTTTGTGTTTTGGGACACATGTCTTTAGATAGATGAATTCCATGGCAGAAAGGTTGAGCACCTCTCTTGGAATTCTGCATGTTGAAACGAGCCAGAATCGTATCAATATATGAAGCCTGGGACAAGCTTAATGTTCTTTTCCGGCGATCCCTTATAACCTTGATCCCAAGAACATGCCCAACTTGTCCTAAGTCTTTCATATCGAATTGCTTGGACAACCATCCCTTTATGTCTGACAACATCTTCACATTGTTGCCAATTAGAAAGATGTCGTCTACATAAAGCACGAGAAACGCCACACTGTTTCCGTCACTTCTCCGGTATACACACGACTCGTCCATGCTTTGAATGAATCCATAAGACTGGATAACCTCATCAAACCGCATGTTCCAAGATCTAGAAGCTTGCTTCAATCCATAAATGGATCGGTTTAGCTTACACACTAGATGCTCTTGGCCTTTCTTGATGAAACCTTCTGGCTGTCTCATGTAAATGGTCTCGTCAAGATTCCCATTCAAGAATGCTGTCTTGACGTCCATTTGCCACACCTCATAATCCATATAAGATGCTATAGACAAAAGAATCCGGATCGACTTTAGCATAGCTACCGGCGAAAAGGTTTCCTCATAATCGATCCCTTCTTTCTGAGTATACCCTTTCGCAACAAGCCTAGCCTTGAAGGTTTCAACCTTCCCGTCAGACCCTCTTTTTCTCTTGTACACCCACTTGCAACCAATGGCTTTTACACCTTTGGGCGGTGCTACAAGATTCCAGACCTGATTTGAATCCATTGATTCAATCTCAGATTTCATCGCTTTTTGCCAAGACTGAGCATCTTGATCTTTAAGCGCCTCGCCATAGGTCCAGGGATCGGCTTCATGTTCTCCAGGTAACAAGTCCGAAGACTCACCTATAAACATGAACCTATCGGGTTGTCGAACAACCCTCCCACTACGACGAGGCTCCGGTGTAACCTCAGTAACTACAGGTGCAGACTGTGGTGGCGTATCACCCGGTTCGGTTGGATCTAAGCCTTGATCGTCCCCTCTCAGTTCGTTTAGTATTATCTCACTCTTGGGCTTGTGGTCCATTATATAATCCTCTTCCAAGAACCGAGCGTTGGTGCTAACAACGATCTTCTGGTCCTTAGGACTATAAAATAGACCACCTTTCGTTCCTCTAGGATATCCTATAAACAACCGAATATCTGAACGAGATTCCAACTTATCAGCCCCATGCTTCAGCACATGTGCTGGACAACCCCAGACCCGAATGTGTTTCAAATTTGGCTTTCGCCCGGTCCACAATTCCGAGGGCGTCTTAGGGACTGATTTAGAGGGAACTAAGTTCAGGATATACGCTGCTGTTTCCAAGGCATATCCCCAGAACGAAACTGGTAGTTCTGAATAACTCATCATAGATCTTACCATTTCCATAAGAGTCCTATTCCTTCTTTCTGCTACACCATTCTGCTGGGGCGTGTATGGTGCAGTCATCTGGGAATCAATCCCATTCTATAATAAGTACGCCTTAAACTCTCCCAAGAGGTACTCTCCTCCACGATCAGATCGTAGAGTCTTTATGGTTTTACCATGAAGGTTCTCCACAAGAGCTTTGTACTCCTTGAACTTGTCAAAGCACTCGCTCTTGCGGCGCATCAGGTATATAAAACCATACCTTGAGTAATCATCAGTGAAGGTTACGAAATATTCATAACCTCCTCTCGCTTGGACAGATAAAGGCCCGCACAAATCAGAGTGAATCAATTCCAGTACTTCCTTGGATCTATACCCCTTATCACTAAAGGGTCGCTTGGTCATTTTTCCTTCCAGGCATGATTCGCAGGTTGGAAAGTCCTCATCTTTCACACCACTGAGTATTCCATCAGTTATCAACCTTTGAATCCTACCCAAGTTAATATGACCTAGCCTAAGATGCCATAAGTACTTTTGATTCATTCTAGAAGGCTCCTTTCTCTTATTGGTACTAGATGTATTATTTGACTCTACTCGTTGCATCGTGGAATAATCAGGATTCAGTATATATAAGTTGCCTATCAATGTACCAGAACATATATACTCACCATTCTTTTTGATAATAACAGAACTATCAAAAGAAACAGAATATTTATTCAAAACCAATTTAGAAACCGAAACAAGGTTCTTTCTAAAATTCGGTACATAAAGACAATTATTCAATACTAAAACTTTATTATTAAAAGATAAATAAATATCTCCCACTGCAACAGCCGCCACTTTCGTCGCGTTGCCCATGTAGATAGTGATCTCTCCCTCTCTAAGCCGCCGGGTTTCCTGGAACCCCTGCAAAGAATTGCAGACATGATCAGTGGCTCCCGTATCCACACACCAGGTACCGGTGGATAACACCGCTAAACATGTTTCAGTGACTAAGGAAAAGTTCGTACCTCCTTGTCTGAGAGGACAATTCGACTTCCAATGTCCAGACTGCTTGCAACGGAAACACTTGCCCTTGGGCTTGTTCACTCCATTCTGTGGTCCACCATTTCTGGGTCCACTGGGTTTCCGTCCTTGCTTCTTCTTCCTCTTAGTCCCCGGAGGGCCAGGAAGTTTCACAGCCACAAGTGCCTGAGATTTCTTAAAGATTCCCTCTGCCGCCTGGAGTTCAGTCAGGAGCTCCGCCAACGAATATAACCTCTTGTTCATGTTATAGTTCAGGCGGAACTGCTCAAAACTCCTAGGCAGAGACTGGAGCACTATATCGATCTGGGTTTCCCCATCGATAGCTCCTCCCATAATCTCTATCTCATTCAGATAGCCTATCATCCTAAGAACGTGATCCCTTACGGGCGTTCCTTCGGACATAGTGGCCGTCATGAGTTTTCTCATGGCATCTTGCCTGGCTGCCCTATCCTGACTACCAAACATCTCCTTGAGGTTAAGCATCATATCATAGGCAGTGGTCATGGCCTCATGCTGATGTTGCAGCACATTTGACATAGAAGCCAAAATGTAGCACCGCGCCATCTGATCAGCCTTGACCCACTTCCGATGAGCTTCCTTTTCCTCAGGAGTGGAGGTGTCAATAGGTTCATCAGGACAATCCTCATGGAGTACATATTTGTACTCCTCAGCAGTCAGGACAATGTCCAAGTTTCGTTTCCAGTCAATATAGTTCGGACCAGTGAGTTTGTTCTCTTTTAGTATCATGGACAGCGGGTTGAGTGCCATATCTATAAAAGAGACAAATCAAACTGTCAAATTTAATTCGATATTAACTCCCTTAATTAATATCATTAAATTTACCAATCAATCCTAAAATCCCATCAGACTAGCATGCCACGTTCATGTGGACGTATACTAGTCCAAACGATTTTATAACTGGACTTTTACTTCGGTCGTACATCATTACAGCAGTGACTCCGATGGGGAGGATACTGTAAAGCGTACCTAAGTGTATACCATTTCTCAGTACTAAGTTAACCGCTCGGAAACTACACGCCCACCGCAAGCCACGTTAGTGTGGACGTTTACGTTGACATGCGGTCCCTTTACGATTTCCTATAACTGTCGAGCCTCAATTAACCCAAAGTTCCGTTTCCGTCTAGTAAGCCACGATAGTGTGGACGTTTACTAAACAAACAACTTTGTTAATTGAATTCCATTTAATAAATTTCACAATTTCGTTAATCAAAGCTTGATATCTCGTAAGTGAAACTCGAAGTTTCTAACCAGCGATCAATCATGCAATTGAGCCGTATCTCTCACAAAGTGAGGGAGCCAACCAGACAATCGATCTAGTCATCAAATGACTCGAATGTCTCTAATCTGTGTCATCGACATAACCAAGCGCTTTGGCTCCATTCCACTCCCCGGGGTGAGAATGAGTCGAGTTGAAATTAGTCTTTGAAAGACAGATTAGGCATTGCTTTGAAAAACTTATTTGTTCAATTTTAAAATTGGAATTTTATTCGAATTTCGATCAAAGTGATTTCCGTGTATCGACTTTATCCGATAGGGAGGATGACACTAAAGCCAACTCGTAAGTCAATACACATCACTCTCGAAACAGAGAATGGAGACCGCGGGATTGTTTCCAATCCCTCTCCCACTTAGTATTTTACGATAGGGATTAACAAGCATGCATATAATTAAAGCATAATAAAACACGTTAAACACACAAGAAGCAATTAACGTGGCCCGATTATTATGGTCTTTAAAGTCTTCAATGCACGTCTTCTCGGATCTTCGTCTCGTTGCTCGTCTCGGTCTCGGTCCATCACCGACTCGTCTAAGGACCAAGAGACGAACCCCTCCCACTGGAGTATCATCCCGGGCCCTCGACAAGCGATTTGTGACGTTCGTCGAACCCCGCGGAGCTGCTGCCCGAAATCCAGCGAAACGGCGACCGCCGTTTGAGAAACGGCGACCGCCGTTTTGCCATTCAGCAGCCGCGGGTTCGACTTCTCGACCCTCGTTCGTCCGGCCCTCGATCTCGTCTCGATCCACCAAGCAGCAGCAACATTACAAAAGTAATACTAACTACGTCCGGCATCGATCCTATACATATCGATCGATCCTATACACCCGGATAAACGAAAACGAAATAGAAAACCCTAAACGACTCAACCCGTCGTTTTAATCTATTACAAACAAGCAACGTTAAAAACAAAAATCTCGACAATCTCGAGAGTTTAACAAACCACAAAAAAAATTACAGTACAATAAACATGACCATAATAATCGGGTGACCTGCAAAACAAACTCGCAAACAATACAAGAACGCATAACCGGCTCTAATACCAATTGTTGGAAATCGACTACCCGGGATGCGTTCGTTCGATTGCTCGAACATCCGAACGATCCCAGTCGACATCCGAAGTCGCTACTTCGTTCGCCTTTCCAGCCCGTGCCCTGATTCACGCCCAGCCATTGCCCCGAAGGACAACCGCGCGAACCAAGCGGGCTGCCAGAAAAAAGCCAAAACGGCGGTCGCCGTTTGGAAACGGCGGTCGCCGTTTCACCGCGAACAGCAACGCGACGTTGCTGTTCCGGGCTCGTTTCCGGGTCGTTTTTCCTCATCCGACTACCGATCCGGAGGTCCTAGAACCCCAGTAGTCGAGGAATACAATCCACGATACCCGGAACCCGATCGTACATTCATGTATAATCAACGAGGAAATTGAGATCGAATAAATGCGGAATTGAAAGTTCTGATCTCATACCTTATCGGTCGATTGTTGAGACCTTAGAGCTTCTAGCGTATTCTCTGACCCCGTCTCCAACCGCTGTGTGGGCAACGATCCGCTGGAGTTCTTCCGTCTATACTCTCTCTTTCTCAACCACGGTATAATTATTCTCAATGAGAGAATAAAATTATAATTGCGTTAACTCTATTTTTCACACAGAGAAAAATATTTTTGCGCTAAGCAAAATAATTATTCTCAGATGAAGAATGAAAATTGCGGCGAATGTTAGGTTAAGAGAGGGTAAGGGAGGGGGTTTAAATAGAGCTACGTTAGGGACCTAAGGATAAATTAATTAAGGGCTAAATTGAAATATTAATTAACTTGGAATACGTAAACGCAATTCCTTAATTAATCGATTTCAATTTTAATTATTATTAACTCCACTATAAAATAATAATTGAATTCCCGAAATTAATTTTAATATTATTTCAACAATAATAAATCCGCCGAAATTACATATACGACTTTCCCCGTGTTTAAGATATCGAACGTCCACGAATTTATTTAATTACTAATAATTAAATTAATTCGTTTCTTATTATCCGAGACTAGTACCACTCATCCTTATTATCATGTGGAACAAATCCACCTGCAGGGTTTACATGATAAACTTTATGAGCTCATCTCGGGGACGTTATCAACCCGATAAACGGGACACGGTTTCCTGTCTATAATCTATAGCATGCCGTGTGTACAATTCCGATTCCCAATTTACCGAGTATCTCGACTAATCAATTAGTCTCACTCATTGGCAAGTTAAAGAACCGAGAATTGGACACACGCACCTATAATTATATAGGGATTAGGAATTCGTATATCCGTAATCTCTGAGGTCTAGTTCGATTACGTCGATTAGTATAAATCGAACGCCCTCCCGTGGTCCTGCTCAATACACCAAGTGTACTAGTGTAACATAATAGTCAAGACCAACTATTACCCAGTCACACTACGAAGTACCGATGGATTGTCCCTGTCCATCTAAGTCGTGAGCTTCTGTTCGATAGTATACGAGTAACCGACAGTATGATCTTCCGCGTGTCTCCTCACGCCATACTGTCTACAACGTATATATCTAGGACTATTGCATTCAAGTACAAGAAAGACAAAAATGCCGACAGTTTGATTATTAGATAATGTAAAACACAGATAAGGAGTTCCATATTGTCACTAAACTAGACATTTAGAATATAACTCCATCACCAGACATATACCTTCTAGATCGTCCACTGCCGAGCATTGAGACGGACCTCGGGGATCAGCTATTTCTTCGTTCTCCTCGCCTATGCGAGGTTCCAAATCGTCCTCCGTCTCTCGACTTCTTTCCACTTCTGCGATAAATGAATTTGCCTGTCCGACCTCTCCTTCCTCCCAGAGAATGGCCAGGTAATCGCTCTCTTCGATTCCCATCTCCTTCGTGGGATCGATCTCTCTGACTTCGACTCGGCAGTTCTCGGTTATATTCCTTATGACTTCAATTAGGGGAGTGTCGTTAGTTTCCTGTGTGATTTTCGCTGTGCTTTCTCCCGAACACAAATCATAATCAAAACATTTCTTTGCCATACATTGGTCTCCCTTCACGGTCCCAACAGACCCGTTCAGGGTGGGAAACTTAATACAATAATAGTGGGACGAGGCCACAGCCTCGAATGCCTCCAGAAATGGCCTACCTAGGAAAGCATTATAGACATTCTCAATATCGACCACGACGAACTCAGTGGTTCACGTAATTCATACTGTAGCATCCTGGTAGTCGACGAGCTCTACGGCCAACTTGATCTTCCCATAGGGCTTCACCTACACGTCGCCAAAACCCCTCAGCGACCCTTCATACGACTTCAAATACTCCGCCATGTCTCCCAGCTGATCGAATGTTCTTTTGAACAAGATGTTGCAATGGGCGCCATTGTCGATCAGGATGCGAGCAATCTCAACTCCTTGTATCCTGGCCATCACGACCAGAGACTCCATTTTTGGGTATTTGATCCCCGCTCGATCTTGATCGGTAAACTGTATCACGATGCCCTTAGCGATGCCTGGCTCTTTCATCGGTATAACATCATTGATGCTCTCCCATGTCCGAAGCTCGGCCTTCTTTTGCCTTTTTGACCTCTGAGTCCCGGGAGCTATACCGCCTATCATGTTGATCCTTCCACCCTCTCTCATCGGCGGCACGTCCCTGTTCCCCCGAACTTCAACCGGCAGAGGAGGTGTGGGTTGTTCGATCTGCAACCTCTGGGGTTCTGGCAACCTCTGATTATGAGGCACATATGGTCGGTTATGATGACCATTACCTCGTCGGCCCCTTCCTCTCCCCGGTCTCCTCAGCAGTTGCTCAAGTCTTCCCTCCCTGAACAATTGCTTTAGCTGGTCGAGCAACTGTCTGCATTCATCTGTGGGGTGCCCAATGTCTTCATGAAACTCACACCACTTATTCGGATTCCTTCTTTCAGGCGGCCCGACGAGAGGTGGTGGTGGCATCAGGGCGAACACATTATTGTCTCGGAAAATCTCCAGAATTTTTCCCGCCGTCCTTCCGTGGAACACTCCGTTCTCTCCGGGCTCATTCTGCTGCTCTCTCCTCGGGCCGTTGAAATTCCTGGGGCCTGTGTTCTTTTTGACCCAATCCTTCTTCTCGAAGTTGGGCTTCTCCTTCTTGGCTTGCCCTTCGACCTCCTTCAGCCTCTGCTCGTAAATTCGCTGTTGGACGATCTCTTCTCCGGCGCGTCGGCGGAATTCAGCATAAGTCTTTGGGTATTCGCGCATCATGGGTTTGAACAATTCCGAATTGGGCTTTAAACCTCCGACCACGGCGTGTACGAGCACATCATCTATAATAGGCTCTCCGTGAGAGATTATTTTTTCCACTCGATCTAGATATTGTTCGTCAGTCTCTTCGTTTCCCTGCTTGATTCCCATAAGCCTCTGCCTGCTTTCTGGGCGCTGGATCTTGGCAGCGAAGTAAGTAACAAACAGTTCTCCCAATTCTTCGAAACTGTCCACAGATCGACTTGGGAGACTTGTGTACCATTTGTGCGCAGTGTCCCCCAAGGTGAGAGGAAAAAGTCTACATTTAGTTGCGTCGCTGGCGCCTCGTCCGACCATATAAATATTATACCTGCTCAAATGGACTTCCGGGTCCGCCTTCCCATCGTATATCATATTCATCATCGGGGCGATGTCCGCCTGAGTTCGCCCGCTTGATATACGGCGGGAAAGAGGATTTGCCAAGGTCGTTCTTCGGGGCCCTTCGCCCTTCTGCAAGGCAATCTGCCTCTCCATCTCTTCCAATCTTCGGATAACGCCTTCGTCAGGGCGACCCTCAGGACGCCTCCTCGGCCGACGACCACATTTCCCAGGTCGGCGGGGCGCTCTGATCTCTCTCTGATCGTCCCACTTTTCATAGACTTCGTCCGACCCCTGTCACCCGCTGGAGTCGCCGTCATACTCCTCTTGCCGAACCAGTCCCAACCTTCGACCCCTCTTGCGAGGTCGCGCTGGGGAAACTTGTTGGGTTTCTTGTTCTTCATCAAACTCTTCATTTCGGAATTCCTCGTCCAGGTTCCTTACTGTGGGGCCTTGACTCATATTTCTGTTTGCCCTCTCCATGCGGGCTGACTTCTCTTGTAGCAAATGTATGGTTCGCTTGATGTCTTCCGGGGTTTGGAGACATTCGAGGTTCAGATCGGGCAGGTTTTGGGTAGAGCGTGGGTTTCGGATGGCCCCCCTCCTTCTCTCCTGGAGGACCCCCTCTTCTGCCCTCATCTCTCTTTGCTCGGCCCTTAACATTTCAATGTGGTCGAGCTGATCCTTCTCTATTTGGGACATCTCCATCCCCCTTGTCCGGGCATCACTGGACTCTTCGGGACCCTTCCCCTTCTCCGCCGAGGTAAGACCCGACACCCCGGCCACGGCTTGAAGACCTATCGTACTGTTTGGGTGACTCATGTCTTTGCTCGTTCAGTATCTACTCAACGCCCGAGGATCTCCCCTCCTTCTAGCGCCAATTGTTGATGGTGGAAAAATCGTGCTCTCCAATGATCAACTAAAAATAGATATTTTGGGGATTGAGTAGTGAACAAAACAATTAAGCTCTCTAAGTCTTTCTTGGGAAATGTGTAGATACCTTTAATAAAATATTACACCTACTATTTATAGAGAATACAAACTAGGGTTACTAAAATAGATTAATGGGCCTAGCCCACCAATAACCCCATCCTTAAGCCCACCCTTTCTGTTCAGGGCCCAAAGGAGAGCGGTCCGTTTTCCAACGGACCGGACACATTTCGCATGGTCGTCCGTTCCTCTATTCGCTTCTACGGAGTTTGCCTGTATATTTTAACCGAACACGCCCCCTGGTCGCATTACCGCCTTTAATGGAGGCGATCTACGGTAGCGGCTCCTCGTTTGCTCGTACTTCCCCAAAGACGAGTACGGGGGAGCCTTATGCTCGGGGTGTAGTCGGAATTTCTCCGCATAATAATTCATATTTTGTGTATTATAAATAGATCAATTATCTAACATATAAGATTTACAATTCTAAAATATATATTTAGCAAAAAATAAAAATCAATAGCTGACATACTGTAAAATGCAATTGCCAAATATGCTTATGACATGGTGGAAAAGCTTTTGGAATGCAGTTTAATGTCCAGAAGTAGAAACATAAAATGAATTTAAAATTTAAAAGCTATGCAAAGTACAACTTGCTGAATCCCCTTAAAACTAACATTGCTATAGCCTAAAGAGTTTAACTTTGTTAATCAATAGATCTATGAAGCTATCCACATTCTATTCACAATTTGAATAGTATAATAAATTAAAAATATAGAGATATAAATTGAAATAGAATGGATTATACATAGAATATTATACTCCCTGCATCCCAATGAAAGAGTCTCACTTTCGTTTTCCGATGTCCTGTTGAAAAAGTCCCAATTGTCTTTTTTGGTTATTTTAAAAATAATAACAAACAAGCACTCAAACTCACTACTCACTACTCACATTTAATACACTATTTCTTAATTTTTGTGCTTAAATTTTTTGCAACCCTTCCTACAAAACAAATGGAATACAATATATATGACGACATGCCCTTCTATACCGAGCTTATCCCCTGTCTATTACAATAGGTAATAATGAGACCAAATCTAGAAGACTAGATTATGCCATGTTACGACATCTACTTTTGTGTAGTCTGACCTGTGCAAAACATTCTGACAGGTTTCTGATGAAGACCTAGAAGCTATCTATGCAGAGACAAATGTCTATATGTTAGCCTCGCACCTTTACTGGGCATTATGGGCTTTTGTTGAAGTTTGAAAGTCAATAATAAGCTAGATTCATGTTCTGTATACATGAATGGTCTTTTCATATTATATTCATGCATGGAATTAATTGTTAATTCATGTATGTTATTTAGGTTCATTTTGGTTGTCCTATAAATAGTCATGTAATCTTTCATTTTAGATATGAGTTTGTACAAGATTTACAAGTAGTAATATAAGAGAGTTCAAGAGTATTTTTTCCGTGTCGATCGAGTGAGAAGAACAAGAGTGTTTATTATCTCCTCTCCACATATTTGTTTCGTTTATTCCGCTGTGAGTTAGTCGAGTTTACGTTTTCCAACAAAGTGGTATCAGAGCTAGATTCGATTCTCCTTAAAGACGATGGCCGCAAGTGGAGCATTCCCATTTCCGAAGCTCTCGAAGGACAACTTTAATCGATGGAGCATTCAAATGAAGACATTTCTTGGTGGACAAGATGTTTGGGAAGCCATCGAAGGAGGATTTAATGCATCTCAAGATCCTGCTCTTTTAAGCCAAGCCGAAAGGAAAACTTACAAAGAAGCCAAGGTAAAAGATCAAAGAGCTCTATCTATTATTCAACTCGGCATGGACGACAACAATTTTGAGAAGATTTCTCAAGCAACCACGGCGAAGCAAGCGTGGGATATTCTTAACGATGCTTTCAAAGGCATTGACAAAGTTAAGAAAGTTCGACTTCAATCACTTCGAGGAGAGTTCGAGTCATTGAAGATGAAAGAATCGGAAGAAGTATCCGACTACATCTCAAGAGTTGTTACGGTTGTTAACCAACTCGAAAGCAATGGAGAAAAGCTCGAAGAAAATCGAGTTGTTGAAAAGATACTTCGGTCTCTTGTGCAGAAATTCGATTACATCGTAATAGCCATTGAAGAGTCGAATGATGTCGAGACTCTTAACATGAATGAGCTGCTCGGAAAATTACAAGTCCATGAAGAAAAACTTAAAAGGCGAACGAAGGAACCGGAAGTCGAGCAAGCTCTTCAAGCAATGACGATCAATTCCGACCAAAATAAATTTGATAATTATGGAAATCGCGGTCGTGGGAGAGGCCGCGGTAGAGGTCGTAGTCGTGGACGAGGACGAGGACGTGGCCGTGGTCGTAGCCATGAACAAGGTTACGAAGAACAAAACTCTTATAACCAAGACGAGTCACAATCGGAATCTCGTACGTCACGAGGTCGTGGAAGAGGTGGATATAATCGTCATCAAAATAAGAGAGACATCAAATGCTATAATTGTCACAAATTTGGGCATTACGCTTCAGAGTGTCGAAATGAGTCTAGCTCCGAAAAGGCTCATTTTGGTGAAAAAGAACCCGACCAATTGTTGTTGGCGCTAAAAGCTTCGATAGAAGAAGAAAATACTTCTTGGTACCTTGACTCGGGTGCGAGTAATCACATGTGCGGGGAGAAGCGCATGTTCGTTGATATTGATGCTACTGCTGCGGGAAGCATCTCATTTGGTGATATGTCAAAAATCACCATCCAAGGAAAAGGAAGGATTCTCATTCGGTTGAAGAGTGGTGGGCATCAATTCATCGAAAATGTTTACTACGTACCAGGGATGAAAGCAAATATTTTGAGCATCGGTCAATTGCTCGAAAAAGGGTACGACGTTCATATGACGGGCCAAAGCTTGTACCTAAAGAATTCCGAAGGGAGATTGATTGCTAAGGTACAAATGTCAAGTAACAGAATGTTCAAGTTGAATATTCAGCACGACGTGCCAAAGTGCTTGAAAGCGTGTTTTGAAGACGAGTCCTGGTTGTGGCATTTGAGGCTCGGCCATATAAATTTTGGCGGATTGAAGACGATGTCATCTAAGAAGTTAGTGAGAGGATTACCTGTGATTAATCATCCGGATCAGATTTGTCAAGGATGTCTTGAAGGAAAACAACATCGACATTCCTTTCCAAAAGAATCTCTCTCAAGAGCGAAGCAACCGCTAGAGTTAATTCATACCGATATTTGCGGACCTATCGATCCATCATCGCTCGGAAATAATCGGTATTTTTTGACCTTCATTGATGATTTTAGTCGAAAGACTTGGGTATTCTTTTTGAAAAACAAGTCAGAGGCATTTTCAACCTTCAAAAATTTTAAGTCCCTAGTCGAAAAGCAAAGCGGCTACCAAATCAAGGCAATGAGGTCGGATAACGGAGGCGAGTTCACTTCGACGGAGTTCCAGAAATTTTGTGAAGAAAACGGTATTCGAAAATCTCTTACCGTTGCTTATTCTCCGCAACAAAATGGAGTCGCGGAAAGGAAAAATCGTTCCGTTATGAATATGGTTCGATGCATGTTGAAAACCAAAGATTTTCCAAAAGAACTTTGGGCAGAAGCGGTCGAATGTGCCGTTTATTTGTCTAATCGAAGTTCGACCAGAAGTGTTCATGATCAAACACCACAGGAGAAATGGAGTGGTTTCAAACCAAGTATTTCACATTTGCGAGTATTTGGTTGTATTGCTCATGCCCACGTACCAGATCAGTCAAGGAGCAAGCTTGATGTGAAGAGCAAAAAATATATTTTTGTTGGTTATGATCAAGCTTCGAAAGGCTATAAATTGTACGATCCAGTTGAGAACAAAAGGAAGCTTAGTCGTGATGTCGTGTTCGACGAGAAGAGTTCTTGGGATTGGAGTACCCAAGATAAGGAGCAGTACACTTTTTACCCTTTCGAATCGAGTTCGAAAGAATTTGAGGACGAACCGTTGGAGCCCTCGAGTCCTCCATCGCCACCCCCGCATGACGAACATTCATCGGACAGCGATAGTTCAAATAGTGGAAGGCCTAAAAAGATGAGATCGTTGCGAGATATTTATGAGCTCAATCAAAATCCAAACTTGTTTTGCTTGTTTGTGGATACCGAGCCCATAAATTTTGAAGAGGCGTCAAAGAGTCAAAAGTGGAAGAAGGCCATGGACGATGAGATAAGTTCAATTAAAAAAAATGGAACTTGGGAACTTTCTTCTCTTCCACAGGGGCAAAAATCCATTGGAGTTAAATGGGTTTATAAGGCGAAAAAGAATTCAAAAGGAGAGGTAGAACGGTACAAGGCGAGGCTCGTAGTCAAAGGGTACAAACAAAAGGCTGGAATTGACTACGATGAAGTTTTTGCTCCTGTAGCACGTCTGGAAACCATCCGTTTTTTGATCTCGCTAGCAGCCCAAAAGACGTGGAAAATTCATCAAATGGACGTAAAGTCCGCGTTTTTGAATGGCGTACTTGAAGAGGAAGTTTACATCGATCAACCGGAAGGTTACTTGTTACCGGGCCATGAGGGAAAAGTCTTGAAATTAAAGAAGGCTTTGTACGGTTTAAAGCAAGCGCCGAGAGCTTGGTATAGCCGCATCGATCAAACTTTTATGGAGAAAGGATTTAAAAAATGCCCCCATGAGCATGCCCTGTATGTGAAAGTTGATGGTAAAGGTAACATGTTGATCGTATGTTTGTACGTCGATGATCTTATTTTCACAGGAAATAATGAGGAGTGGTTTGATGAATTCAAACAAGAGATGACCAAAGAATATGAGATGACGGACATTGGCTTAATGTCGTATTATCTCGGAATTGAAGTCCAACAACAAAAAGGTGGGATATTCATTTCCCAAGAAAGCTATGCAAAAGGAATTTTAAAGAAATTCAAGATGGAGAATTGCGTGCCGACCAATATTCCGATCGATATTGAGACCAAACTTTCGAAGGACGTAAATGGAGATCGTGTTGATCCAACTTTGTTTAAAAGCTTAGTTGGAAGTTTGCGATATTTGACGTGCACGAGGCCCGATATTCTTTATGCGGTCGGTCTCATTAGTCGCTATATGGAGAATCCGACTAAGTATCATTTCAAGGTGGCTAAACAGATACTCCAATATATCAAAGGTACGATCCATTTTGGTTTGTTTTATCCAGAAAATGGAGAAATGAAATTGTTCGGATATAGCGATAGCGACTGGGCCGGAGATCCCGATGATCGTAAGAGTACGAGTGGGTTCGTATTTTATTTTGGAGGATGTGCATTCACATGGTCGTCGAAGAAGCAACCGATAGTTACTCTTTCGACATGTGAAGCGGAGTACGTTGCGGCGACGTCAAGTGTTTGTCATGCTGTGTGGTTGAGGAGTTTGCTTAAAGAACTTCACTTTGGTGACGTTGAATCGACGGAAATATTTGTCGATAACAAATCAGCGATTGCACTAGCAAAAAATCCCGTTTTTCATGATCGTAGTAAGCATATTGACACAAGGTTTCACTACATCAGAGAGTGCATTGCTAAGAAAGATGTTCAAGTTAAGTTCGTGAAATCCGAAGATCAAGTTGCGGATATTTTCACGAAGCCCCTCAAACGAGAAATTTTTGAGAAGTTAAGGAACAAGCTTGGGATGCGAGAGAATCAAGCTTAAGGGGGGATGTTGAAGTTTGAAAGTCAATAATAAGCTAGATTCATGTTCTGTATACATTGTTAGTGTGTAAGTTCGCTCTAGTTCATAAAGAGTCTTCGGACTCTTGTGAACTAGCTTGAACTTCACACTTTGGTTTTTGAATGAACTTCATTCTTATGTGTTTTTGTCATTTGTACAGGTTGAGTAATTCTAAGTATGCTAGTGCTTGGAAGACTTAGCCATATACAAGTACAAATTACACTGTGGGTCTTGGAAGCACTGGTGCTGATAAGTCCCTGGAGTTCGAAGCTGCCAAGGGTTCGAACTCCCTCTTCACTGATTCACCAAAGGAGTGCTGTAGAAGTTCATAGCTCTGGAGTTCATTCCGCTAGGTCTATGAAGCCAGAAGCGTGAAGAGTGAGAAGGCCCTGCTAAGGGAATTCGAACTCGCTGAAGTAAAACATCAAGTAACATCTACGCACTCCCCGTTCGAAGTTCGAAGGCTCGCCAAAGACAAAGGACTGAGAACAAGTCAGTGATGGAATATTCGAGATTCCATAGAAGATGCTTTGGGCTCGGCCCATCAAGCGTAAAACCCGGAAGCCCATTAGGGTTTCATTTACGAGGTCTATAAATAGTCGCTAGATTGTTTGTAGAACTTAATACTTTGATCTGGAATTTCCTAGAGAGAGAAATATTGTAATCCGAGAGTATTCGCTAGAAAGCTCCGGTTCACTCTACTGTGATTCACTTAGAACGAGTTCGCTAGAAGGAGTTCATAGTGTTTCTGTTTAGTCTGTGGTTCATAGGACGCTAGTACATTGAACTAATAGACGTTGTTTTTGGTCGTGTGACCTTTCTATAAGTTCGTAAGGACTTATAGATGTTTGATTGAAGTATTGAATACAAAGCTTTCATTCAAGAACCTCTTTATTGTGTTGACATATTTTATAGTTCATAGACCCAACGCAGTTTACTCTACGGGTCTACCAAGTACTGCAGTTCATAACACTGTAGTGCCTTCAAACACATTTTCAATTGGTATCAGAGCGGTTCACCGTGTTTCTTCGGTGTGATCCTTGCTAGAGGTTCGAAATCATGGAGACATATACCGTTATGAAACCCGTCATTCTCAACACTGATAACTACTCCTACTGGAAAAGTAAAACCCGAATGAGACTTAAACAAGCTGACTCAAGAGTGTGGGGTTCAGTGATTAAAGGATGGGAGGTTCCTAAATATACAGATGATGATGGTGATATCCTTCCTAAAGACGAATCTACATGGACTCAGGCAGAACATGAAGCTGCAACCTTTAATGACCGAGCTATACACATTATGACTGTGTACATTGACATAAGCATGTTCCAACTCATCAAACATCTGACTTCTGCTAAACAAGTTTGGGATACTCTTGAAAATATATGTGAAGGGAGTGAGAGTATCAAAAAGTCCAAGATCAGAGGACTTAACACAGCCTTTCAAAAACTTCACATGCGTGATGATGAGAACTTGGACACCTACTATAACAAAATCATGTCCATTGTGAGTGAATGTCATGAACTGGGAGATCCTATTCCTCCTTCGTACATATGCACCAAGGTTCTGCGAACTCTGAACGATTCCTTCGAACCAAAAGTGGTTGCAGTGGAAAGCACTAAGTTGGCCAATACTACGAATTACAATGAACTGATGTGTGTTTTCAAGGACTATGAATTGAACAAAAAACTTAAAGATGACAACTACATGTCTCCACTTGACAATTCTATGAGAGCACTGAGAGTGGGTTCGAACTCTCCTTCTACTCCTCCAGCTTCGAGCTCTACTACTGGCATGGATGTGAGTGCATACTATGCTGAAGAATCTGATGATGAGTCCGAAGCCTTGGCACTTCTAAGCTCTCCAAATCCAGATAAACTCGTAGCTCTTCAAGACACTGTGAATTATCTTATCCGTCAAGACATAAGGAGAAAAAGGAGATTCAAGAAATTTCAGAATCAAAGACCTATGAGGAGCTCGAACTCTCCTTTCTCTAGCTCTACTGGAAACCGCACTTCAAACTTCAGAAAGTTCATACCCAATACTTCTGGTAAAGATATGTCCAAAATCAAGTGTTTTGAATGCAAAGGCATGGGGCATGTCAAGAATGAGTGTCCCAATCTACATAGAAAGAACAATGTTGATGTGAGCTATCTTGTCCTTGATGAGGAAAATCCGTTGTTCTCTTCTGATGACGAGAGAGATAATGTCCGGGAGGATGGAAAGAATGTGAATGCTTTCATGGGTTCCCTTGACAATGAGTATGAAGGCGAGTATGAAGTAGAAATGGAGGATGTTGCTACTTATGATAACATTTTCTGCTTCTCATCTAATATTACAGAAGGTTCGAACTCTGTGTCTTCTGCTGGATCTACCTCATCCTCTTACAAAACTGTTTTGACTTCAAAGCCTGAGACTGTTAGCTTAAGAGAGTTCAAGATAGTTAAAAATGAACTTGAAAGAGCTCTGAAGGAAGTCAATGAACTAAGAGAAATTGTGAAGAAAGAAGACTCTGAGAAGGATTTTCTTAGAAAATCATTGACTCGAATGGAAGAAGCCTTTGCTATGAAAACAAAAGAACTCTACGAGTTAAAAGACAAAATGGATGTAACAGATTCCTTATTCAAAAAATTGAATACTGGAACTTCCAAACTTGACTATCTCATAAGCTGTGTTAACCCTAAGAGGTATGGACTGGGTTTTAAAGAGACTCTTTAGACTGTTTACACCGAGCCGATAAAATTTCCACCAAAATTCATTCGACCAAAAGATAGAAAGATCATGGAGTCCGTTGAGACTAAGCCAGAAAACTCTCTAAAATCAACAACAAATCTGGCTTCCACATCTAAATCTATTTCTTCTAGTTCGAAGACCAAGATTGACGTCTCTAAATTCATCAAAACACACAACGTGTCAGATAGATCAAAGTCTTCTGACCTAAAGAGTTCAAAGACACAGTGTGATGAATCCAGGCCTATGAAGGCTAAAACTGATCAGTCTGCGAGGTTGAAAAAGATAGCTCTTCGACCTACTAAGCCTCGTGAAAGCTTTGTAAAAAGATATATTTGTCATTACTGTGGCATAGCTGGACATATAAGACCTTATTGTTACAAGAAAATAGAAGATCTGAAAAGGTCTCAATCTCTTGTTCCTAAACAATCTTGGTTGAAGAAAAACCATGTGTCCTCTATCAGTAAGGTATGGAGAGAGGAAGTTCAAAGCCCTGTGGGTTCAAATAGTTGTGTAAAGAAAATCTGGAAAGAGAAGCTAAAATCTCATGCCCCTTTGAAGCCTACTGTAAAAAGAGTATGGAAGCGCCGAGAAGATATTATATGCAATGTTGCACTCACAGCTACCAAACCCGGAAACAAGGAAACTTGGTACTTTGACAGCGGATGCTCCAGACATATGACTGGTGTGAAAGAGAGTCTCATTGACTATGTACCACACTCTGGGGGACCAGTTACCTATGGAGGAGGTGCAAAGGGTAACATAGTTGGTTGTGGCACTTTGAGTGTGAAGGGTCTTCCATCTCTAAAGAATGTTCTTCATGTGGAAGGGTTGTGTGCCAATCTGATTAGTATAAGCCAGTTGTGTGATGATGAACTTGATGTAAAGTTCAACAAAGACAAGTGTGAAGTCTACAATTCAAAAGGGAAATGCATATTGACTGGAGTTCGTGCTAAAAACAACTGTTATGCTATTGAAGAGACATGTCTGTCTACCAAGTCCGCTGATGAGATAGACTTATGGCATCAAAGATTGGGTCACACCAGCCTTCGAAACTTGGAAAATCTCGTTCGTCTCAAAGCTGTGAGAGGCATTGATTCTCTACCAAAGATTGAGAAAAGAGTGTGCGGCGAGTGCCAAATGGGAAAACAAACCAGAAGCTCACACCCTGCTCTAACTTTGAACTTTAGAACTTCCAACTGTTTTGAACTAATGCATATGGACCTCATGGGACCAATGGAAGTTCATAGCTTGGGACACAAGTGGTACACTCTTGTGATTGTTGATGATTTTTCAAGATACACATGGGTAAATTTTTTAGCTACCAAGGATGAGGCCTTTGAAGCCTTTCACAACTTGGCTAGGAAGGTTCGAAACATGTATGGGGCACGTATCCAAAGGATTCGAAGTGATCATGGTGGGGAGTTCCAAAATCAAGCCTTCCTTGATTATTGCAACCGAAAAGGCATTCATCATGAATTCTCGTCACCTAAAACGCCTCAACAAAATGGCATTGTTGAACGGAAAAATAGAACTTTAAAAGAGATGGCTACAGTTATGTTGGTGTCTAAGAAAATGCCTAAAGGATTTTGGGCAGAGGCTATCAGCACGGCTTGCTATGTGATCAACAGGATCACCCTTCGAAGCCAAACAGAGAAGACTGCCTATGAACTTCTTACTAGCAAAAAGCCAAATCTTGCTCATCTACGAGTCTTTGGGTGTCTATGCTATATATTGAATGATCGTGAGCCTTTGAAGAAATTTGATTCCAAATCAGACAGAGCTATCTTCATTGGTTATGCTCTAAATAGTCACGCTTATCGTGTCTTTAACCTAAGGACACGAACTGTTCAAGAATCAACAAACGTAACCTTTGATGAACATGATTTCAAAGGAAAGACTACTGAAGTTGTGACAAAGATTCAAAGTACAAATGAAGAAGGAGGAGAACCTGAAAAGATGGACTCAGCAGCTTCGAACTCTGGAGCTTCGAACCCTGGAGCCATGAACGAACAAGTTACAGCAGCTTCGAATTCTAGCTCCAGTACAGAATCTTCAGATAATGAACATGTCTCAGAGACTTCGAACGCCCCTCTCTTTACTTCAAACTCTACTGGAGTCCCGAACTCGGGACCCCCTGCTCACATACGAAAACGACATCCTACTCAACTGATTATTGGAACCTTGGATCAAAGAACAACTCGCTCATCCCGGCCTTTGAACTCTTGGACTGAGACCTCAAACTTGGCTTTCATGTCTCCAGACATTGGAATTATGAGTTTTGTCTCAGAAATTGAACCAAAGAATATAAAGGAGGCCATCTTGGATGAATTCTGGGTTGCTGCTATGCATGAGGAGTTGAACGAATTTGAACGAAATAAAGTTTGGTCTTTGGTGCCCCGACCCAAAAATGTCAACATTATTGGAACAAAATGGATCTATAAAAACAAAACAAATGAGCATAATCAAATTGTACGAAATAAGGCTCGACTCGTTGCACAAGGGTATACTCAAGTTGAGGGTGTGGATTTTGATGAGACCTTCGCTCCTGTAGCTCGAATTGAGTCTATACGTCTTCTTATTGCCATAGCTTGCTATAGGAATATCCCATTAAGGCAAATGGATGTTAAGGCTGCTTTCTTGAATGGTGTGTTGGATGAAGAAGCCTACGTTGAACAACCAAAAGGGTTCATAGATCCAAAGAAGCCAGACCATGTCTATCGTCTTCATAAAGCTCTCTATGGTCTAAAGCAGGCACCCCGGGCTTGGTACTCTTGTCTGACAGAGTTCTTGATTGCTTATGGGTTCATAAGAGGAAATGCTGACACTACGCTTTTTATTAAAATGGATGGGAAAGACATGCTCATTGCACAAATATACGTCGATGACATCGTATTTGGTGCCACCAATCCGAAGCTAGTCAAAGAATTCTCTACGGCTATGTCATCTTCTTTCCAAATGAGCCTTGAGGGAGAACTAACTTATTTTCTTGGACTCCAAATTTCTCAACGAAAGGATGGAATCTTTGTCTCTCAGACCAAGTATGCTTTGAACATGCTACAAAAATTTGGAATGGCAGAGGCTAAGCCTATGAAGACTCCCATGGCCACTACTGATAAACTCTCTCAGGCTTCCAAGAGTAAGGACACAGACATTACCAACTATCGCTCTCTCATTGGAAGCTTGTTGTATCTCACTGCTACTAGGCCCGACATCATGTTTAGTGTTTGCCTATGTGCCCGTTATCAAGCTCAACCTAAGGAAGAACATCTTACTGCTGTTAAGCGAATTCTTCGCTATATTGCTGGGACTACTGAGCTGGGACTATGGTATACCAAAGACACCACAGCCTCTCTTGTTGGGTATGCGGACGCTGATTGGGCTGGTGATGCCGATGATAGGAAGAGCACGAGTGGAGAGTGTTGTTTTCTTGGAAATAACTTGATTTCTTGGCATAGTAAGAAACAAAATTGCATAGCTCTCTCAACTGCTGAATCGGAGTATGTAGCCGCAGGTAGCTGTTGCACTCAACTCCTTTGGCTTCAACAAATGCTGGCAGACTACCAAATCACAAGTACCCCTTTAACTCTTCTATGTGATAATGAAAGTGCCATAAAAATCAGTCAAAATCCGGTACAACATTCTAAAACTAAACATATTGGCATTCGACACCATTTCATTCGTGACTTAGTTGAAAAAGGTGAAATTATCATGGAACATGTGCCTACTGAAAAACAACTCTCAGATTTCTTTACTAAACCTTTGGCTTCAGAGAGATTCATTTCTCTAAGAAAATCCTTATGCATGTGTCCTATATGACTTAGTTGGAGAGGCACAGGTTACGGCTTCTGTCTTTTGTGTGTCACTTTGCAGGAAGCCCCACAGGTAGATTGACAAGAGAGTATGACTCACTTTGCTTGGATGTTGAAAATGCTTGAACTTTGGTATTTGCAATATACATATATACTTCTTATACATATAACTATGATAAATTTGAAAGTTCTTTTTCTTACTCTCTGAATATGCACTTTGAACTTTTCGTGGATTAGTCTTGTCAGTTGAACATGGATTCGAGGCCGCTTTAGTCTTCGGACCCAAGTGTATTTATTCCTCTGAGTGTGAACGTGTGAACTTGGCTTATAACTCCCACAAGCTATCACTTGCATAGATCCATAATACTAAGTAACGGAGGACGCCGGGTCAATTGTCCGCCGGCTCCCCTCTTCGAAAGGTAGCACATGGACGCCTCAATTTAAGATGCTCTTCAATCACACTTCGGAGATGCGAGATGATCCTCGCTCCCCTCTGACTGCTGTACTGAGCATCTGTTGCATTTCATTTAAAAGCTATAAACTCGTCTGGAGAACGCCGGATAAACTGTCCGCCGGCTCCTCTCTGATTGTAGTATTGCTAGTCCCAAGTGGAGTGCCTTTAAAAGTTCACCTCACACTCATGAATTAAAATCTCTTGTGCGGTGCTAACTCATCAATATGTTCCGACGAAACACGAACTCGACTCTGTGATTGTGACGATTGAAAAGTAAATTTCTTTAAAAAACGATTCATTGTAATACCACATATTCACACTTGCTTGCCTACTGCTTCGAACTCACTCATTTCCCATGACTCTAAGAGTTCGATGTCTCTCTTTCTCTACCTCGTGGGCGCATCAACAATGGGACACATAGAGGTGTGGAGGTTCGAACTCCTTACCCCTCTCTAATTTAATTCTACTGCATTTCTGCCTTCGAAGCTATATGTTAATGATAGTAGTTGTCTCACTGAGACTTCGAACTTGGAAACTTGTTTTACCTCTTGTTTTGATCTCTGAGAATTGGATTTTGCTTTGTCACTGGACTCACTTGTTCTATTGTTTTGTTTTAACTAATCTCTGCTTCGAACTTGTTTTTTCCTTTATTTATGTTTTCTATTACACTGCCTTGCTTGGTTGTTGTGCTTAGTTTTTAAAGGGGTTCGAAGTATCTCTTGTTTACGACTCCAAAGCTTCGAAATCTATTCACAACTGTTTGTGAGTTCGAACCCGCAACATAACTGATACTACACGTGGCACGATCCCAGCGGTCGCATCTGAAGCGGTTCCACTGACTTCTATAAATACCTCCTCCGCGAAACACATAGTTTACGTTTTCACTGTGTGTTTTTCAGAGCTAAACCCTTGCAAAAATTCTCTCTCTACAAAGTTCGAACTACTACTACACTTCTGACTCAGTTCCTACACCTTCAGAGTTCGCACTACTATCATGACTACTTCAAACTCCCAATTCACTGTTATGACAATCTCCGAACTCCAGGATAGAGTAGCTCTTCTCACGAGCCAAATAGTAGATCAGACTGCTGTTGTCACAGCGTGCTCTATGAAGTTTGCTGAGGCTGCGATGGATGACACTGACACTATCCTGCACGAACTAACTTCACAAAAGAAAGTCTTACTCGAACTCAAATCTCAAAAAGAGTTGGCAGAAAAAGAGATTGTTAAGAAGACAAAGGAAGAGGAGGATCGAAGGGTGGAAGAAGAAAGACTGAGGATTGAAAAATAGAAATTCGAAGAAGCCGAGAGACTTCGAATTGCTGAAGAGGAGAAACAGAAAAAGGAAGCTGAGGAAGCTGAGAGGCTTCGAATTGTTGAAGCTGCGAAATTGAAGAAACAAAAAGAGGCTGAGGAGGCTGAGAGAGTGCGTCTTGAGACCGAAAACAGAAAGAAGGCTGATGAGGAGGCTGCGAAGGCCAAAGCTGATGAAGCACTTAAGAAAAAGCGCTCTCAGGATGCAAAGATTGCACAGCAGAAACTCTCTACCAATGCTTCGACGCAGCCTCTTGCTTCTAAAAGGCCTGGTTCGAAGGCACTTTCTGTTGAGATCCCTAGGGCTGTCTCTGATGTGGGACCGAAATTTTT
Organism: Euphrasia confusa; assembly: GCA_954870475.1. NCBI lineage: Eukaryota > Viridiplantae > Streptophyta > Magnoliopsida > Lamiales > Orobanchaceae > Euphrasia > Euphrasia confusa. Next base: position 20,920,170 of record OX940962.1, read on the forward strand.
ACCAAGTCCTACACTATCACAAGGTTCGAAACTTTCTACCCTTGAACTACGCACTTTAAAATTGAAACAGGCTGCAGCAGAAGAAAAGCTCAAAGCCTCACTGGAAGATATTACAGACGCCTCTCAGAAATGCTCTCCCGAGTTCGCAGGCACTCTTGCTCGCACTTCTAATTTTATTACTAATGAAGTATTCTCTGAATCTCCAGATTCGCCTATTATCACTGGTACTTCACAGGGCGAGGGCTCCGAAGCACCCGATGCCAAAACCACCCTTGTGGTTCGCTCTCCTACACTGCCACTGGTGGGCTACTCCGATGATTTCTATACTGAGGCTGCGGAGGCTCGCTTCAATGCCATGGCTAACACTCTGTTCACCTTCGAAAAGATTTACAACTCCAGACTGAAGAAACTTGGGATCATTGAGTTTCTGGCGCGTATGAAGTTGAACTGCGCACTCAATTATGACTACCCGTGTTATTCGAAGGTGCACAAGATCTTCTTTGCACACGTCACTAAAAACTTCGCAGACCCCACCTCTCCTTTCTATGGAAAGTTTGTCTTTCGCGGCAAAGTCTATACCTTCACTCCTTCTGTCATCAACAAATTTTTCAAACGAGATAGGATCGAAGCCTCTTGGGACTCTCCGAAGACCACACATCCTGACTCTGAGATGATTGGCTTCGTGCTAACTCGTGGACGTGACCCTTCGGCTCAGCCTGCGTTCCCTAAGCTAACTCAATTCTTTTGTGTCTTACACAAAATGGTGTCAAGCAACTGGATTCCTACTACTAGCACAGCCCAAGTACATTCGGGTTCGCTCCATCTTATCTACAGACTCAGTCGTGGCATCCAAGTGGACTTGGGACAGGTGGTCTTTGAGAAGATGTGCTCCTATGCTTCGAAGACTGACAATTCAATTGCTGCTGAGAGACTCCCATTTCCACATTTGGTGGCTTCGTTGATGTACGAACAAGGTTTCTGCCCCTTGCCTTCGAATGGTGATCCCATAAAGATCTCAAACTTTGTATGGAATGGATCATACTTAAGCAACAAGAGAGTGAAAGATCTTCCCTGGGAAAATTTCGGGGATCGAAGTGTGGACTTAAAAATGTTTGGAAAAACAAAACTTCAAGTCACTTCGGCTGCGTCCCAGCTGTCTCTTCCCAAGAGCCATTCAAAGCGCAAACCTCAAATTTCCCCTTCGGACTCTACTGATTCAGACTCCTCGGATGATGATTTATACCTGGCTGCGCCGACAAATCTTCTACGTGATATCCGAAATGAAAGATACTATCTTAAACTTGCCTTGGATATCAATAGGCATATGGAGCGCAAGGTTCGAAGAGTTAGTCGTCGAGGGGGAGATGGGACTTCATCCAAGGACTCCGAACGAATGGGCAAAATGTACAAGCAGATCCTCGAAGTCGCAGAGACTATCAGGATTGAAAAAGAGAAGGCAGACGCCGCTGCAGTCGAAGAGGCCAAGTCTTCGAAGTCAAAAGGGAAGAAAAGAAAAGTTCAATTTGATGATACTGTGAAGTATGATGATGATGAGGTACAGGAATTGGATGTGGACGAGATCCCAATTGCCAAGAGAGCGAAAATGAAATTCACTAAGTATGATGCTGAAGGGCTCCCGTGCTCAGATGATGCTGATGGATCGAAGTCTAGTCTCAAGTCTTCAAGTTCTGTCCCTGCTGAAGGAGCGGGAAAAGGTCTTTTAAAATAAACTAACAAACCTTTTGCAGGTTCGAAGTCGCAAGACACTGTGAAGCTAGTTGTAAATCAAAAGACTGGAGTGTCAGTGAAAAAGGTGCCTAGAAAGCAAGTGGGGAACAAAGGCCCTACGAAGAAGAAATCTGTCCAGCTTCCTTCTCCCACTCCTGCGACCGAAGATGAAGAGAACGAAGATGAAGAAGAGGAAGAGGACGAAGACGAAGAACAGAAAACTGATGATGAAGACATCGATGTCACATTCAGTGATGATGAAGATTTGGATGATACGGATCATCGAAGACCTGACACTCCGATCGATGATTCAGCCACAGGATCTGATTAATTTCTCTTTATCATACGAACTACTGATAACTGTGTTTAAACTGATTTACTGTTTTTGTTTTGATACTCGTTTGAACTCGGTTTCTCTTATTTAATTTTATTCTAAGTGTTTTTGATGTTCGAACTTGTGTGCCTTTGTCTACGCTCTATCTCTTTTCACTTTTTGCACTTGTTTATCTTTACAACTTTTTGAGTGTGATACTAATTTGAGGGGGAGATTCAGTTCGAATCCCCGATTATGAAGTTGACTCAAAAAGGGGGAGATTGTTAGTGTGTAAGTTCGCTCTAGTTCATAAAGAGTCTTCGGACTCTTGTGAACTAGCTTGAACTTCACACTTTGGTTTTTGAATGAACTTCATTCTTATGTGTTTTTGTCATTTGTACAGGTTGAGTAATTCTAAGTATGCTAGTGCTTGGAAGACTTAGCCATATACAAGTACAAATTACACTGTGGGTCTTGGAAGCACTGGTGCTGATAAGTCCCTGGAGTTCGAAGCTGCCAAGGGTTCGAACTCCCTCTTCACTGATTCACCAAAGGAGTGCTGTAGAAGTTCATAGCTCTGGAGTTCATTCCGCTAGGTCTATGAAGCCAGAAGCGTGAAGAGTGAGAAGGCCCTGCTAAGGGAATTCGAACTCGCTGAAGTAAAACATCAAGTAACATCTACGCACTCCCCGTTCGAAGTTCGAAGGCTCGCCAGAGACAAAGGACTGAGAACAAGTCAGTGATGGAATATTCGAGATTCCATAGAAGATGCTTTGGGCTCGGCCCATCAAGCGTAAAACCCGGAAGCCCATTAGGGTTTCATTTACGAGGTCTATAAATAGTCGCTAGATTGTTTGTAGAACTTAATACTTTGATCTGGAATTTCCTAGAGAGAGAAATATTGTAATCCGAGAGTATTCGCTAGAAAGCTCCGGTTCACTCTACTGTGATTCACTTAGAACGAGTTCGCTAGAAGGAGTTCATAGTGTTTCTGTTTAGTCTGTGGTTCATAGGACGCTAGTACATTGAACTAATAGACGTTGTTTTTGGTCGTGTGACCTTTCTATAAGTTCGTAAGGACTTATAGATGTTTGATTGAAGTATTGAATACAAAGCTTTCATTCAAGAACCTCTTTATTGTGTTGACATATTTTATAGTTCATAGACCCAACGCAGTTTACTCTACGGGTCTACCAAGTACTGCAGTTCATAACACTGTAGTGCCTTCAAACACATTTTCATACATGAATGGTCTTTTCATATTATATTCATGCATGGAATTAATTGTTAATTCATGTATGTTATTTAGGTTCATTTTGGTTGTCCTATAAATAGTCATGTAATCTTTCATTTTAGATATGAGTTTGTACAAGATTTACAAGTAGTAATATAAGAGAGTTCAAGAGTATTTTTTCCGTGTCGATCGAGTGAGAAGAACAAGAGTGTTTATTATCTCCTTTCCACATATTTGTTTCGTTTATTCCGCTGTGAGTTAGTCGAGTTTACGTTTTCCAACAGCTTTAATCCAGGTATATATGTGCTTTTTCAAAGTGTTGATTGTGAAGACAAATGATGCTAGCGGCTTTGTATAATGCAGGCAAAAATGTCTCCAATCGATTTTGATTATCTGGGTTACTTTTTTCTACGATTCAACGAATACAAAACGCAGAAGGAGTATATTTTGTAGGCACAAAATTAATTTCCAAGAACTCACTGTTGTGAAGCATGCCACTTTAGAGGATATGTTTCTCATGAAGTTCTGGTTATCGATTAATATTCATGTTATGTAGATCATGGCATTGTTTTCTTGGAGTCTATGATCTGCACCTTTTCTTTCTATTCTCACTATATACTAGATGAGTAAACTATTTTACTGTGTTGTGATGTACCATTTTGTTCGAGAGAGGGGAAATGATATTCCAATAAAAATTACTCCATCCGTCAAAGGGTCATGGAAAGTTGAGGGAGCATTAAAGAATAATGTATTTTATTGTGTAAATTGAGTTTGTGTGTTTGTAATTATTTGTGTGATAGTAAATGAAGTGTAATCTTTTTTATGTTATGCCAGAAAAAGTATAAACCGTAGTAGTTGAAGCCTGAAGGTCAAATGTTTATGCTTGAAGGTTTTATGTCAATACACATTGGCATACATAAGTTATCTTGCAAGAGATGCCATAAAAAATAGTTAGTGCCTCTATCCAAATTTTCAAACTGGCTCAAGACACTAGTGTACATGATGAACATGTTCTTGTGTATGAGTCGTAATCTTCGTAATGTTAGTCTTTGTGTGTTGATTAGGAGTAGCCCAAATGTGAAAGATAGTCGAAGAGAGCTCGATTTTTTAGAGATTACTTTGTAAAGTGGTGCTGACGTCTTTCTTTATATATTAACGGTATGAATAGAAAGCATAGTAAACTATTGACAGAACTAAATTGTTATCACATTTACTACAAATTCAAACAACAAAAACATTGAAAGGTCTATCCCTATAATTCTTATCTTGTTTTTGAAATCCTGAAGTCGACTTGAACATTGACTAGTTCTTCTAAGACGTTGAGGATTTCAAGAACGAGTTTAAAACTCTCCACACGAGGTTCCAATCTTCGCACGAGTGTAGCAAAACTCTACACAACCATAAAATCCGTCAAAGACCTTAGATCCCGAATGGATGCCCAAAATGAAGTTTAAGTGTAAGATAAGAAACATAAAAATGAAAAATTAAAAGGGGGACAAAAATATTGTAAAATTTAGAATGATGCATAATTCGGCCAAATCCCTAGTCGCAAAAGTCGACTCAAAAGTACTGTAGAAGTCAAGATCCGAATAATAAATGTATTCGACATTGTCCCTTGCACCCCTAGAACGGCAGCCACTCCAGCGTCTGTTCCATTCGCAACAAAAAATCTGGAATTTGATCATCAAGACTCCTCAGTCTCACATGGGCACTAAAGCCGTCTCTTCAAAAACCCCATCTTTGACGGACGTCGATTCCGGCATTAGCCTCCAAGAATGGCAGAGTTGGGGCACCATATCTCCAGTACCCTCAATGGTCAATCAAGTCATTAACGATTTGAAGCTCTTGGAAGAAGATGTGGGTGGTCGCATGACGTTTGATGGCAACCACGGAAAACTCTCGGTGAATATTCCAAATCACTCTAATCATATGTTGAATTGAATTCGTATTGTGGTTGTGGTGAACAGTGAACTACAAGATGGAGATGTCTTTATTTACAATTTGAAATAGATTTTTGATTTTTGTTCTTTTGTCTATGTTCATTTTATCTCATCACAAAATAGAGTGGCATTCGTGTTTTAAAGATGTATAGGTATAGGTATAGAATTCAAACAGAGTGATAGGCATGTTTCGGTGAATTTGACTGTGTATTCTTCTTATCTGGAATGATTTTCCCTTTAAATTGTAATCTACTTCTAGGAATATCAACGTGTTGTTCGAATCTCAGTAAATTATTATACAGTCGTCATCTCAAAACCTTTGTTCTACAGATACAGCATGCTTTGAACACTTGTATAAGCTTTTGCTTTCGACGTGATTAACTGTGATGAACTAACTAACTAACTAACTCACTTCAATTGTTGTTGCTTCAACTCTCTATTATATGTCTTCTTAACTTATTAGAGCTGTTGGTTTCACGATTTAATGCATTTCATTATGAATTGTGATTGCTTCATACTTGCATGCTTAAATCCTGAGTGGAATTTGATAATCAAAGCGTGAATGATTACTTATTCTCCTAAGGACAGTTTTCTTTGGTAAGAATTAATATGTGTGTTATCTTCAAATTCTTTTTGCTGGAATCCAGGGAGGCTTCAAGGTGCAGGAGGACAAGAAGCATAGGGCAAAATATGCGTCTTTAGTTAGTTCTGAAGAAAAAATCCAATTCTTCTCTGCTCGACAAATAGCTTGCCGGTTACTTGGAAGCAGAAGTTACCTGTGTCATAAGGTACATTGTTAATAACCTTTTATATAACATCCAATTTCACAAGTACAGTAATTGGTTATTCATTTCTTTTGAAATATTACTCACCCCACTTGATTGTGTAGTTACTTTGTTACCAATTTATTTGGATATTCATTCCATTTCTCCATGTAGTTCTCATACTCTTTTTTCCAAATCTTCCTCTAGTGCTGGCTTCCCCTGGAGGATTGCATGTGTTCAAAAGTTACAATGTGTCCACTTTGGCATAGAGTGCGCATTTGGTTGTATATGCATCCAAAGGTTTGGGTTTTTGTATTTATGACTACTTTCACATTTTATTGTTATTTTATTATAGTGTCTTGAAAATGCTTTGAGAAGAATCACTCAGAAAACGTCACATGAAAACGGACTGGAAGCATAAAGATCCATTTTTTAGCATGTTGGTTTCACATTTAATTATGAATTTTTTTTGTTTTCTTGATTGTAAAATTAAAAGACTCTTTTCTGAAAACAGTAGAGTTTCTAAAGTAGGAAGTCAAGAGTTCAAATTCAAATACGGTTGAATTTAGGGTGCAGGGTTTATGAAAACCAAGATTGTTTAATGAAATGATTTGATAAACATTTCCAAAAAACATGATTGTTGCCCTCAATACTATAAATTCATTGTGAGAGATGACTCCTAAAAAGTCATACTCTTTTTTCTTCCTCTATCTTGTCATGTGTCAATTTAAAGAGGATCTTCGAAGATACGTTTTCCATTTTTTGACAGGATTTTTTAAGACAGAACAATACTGGGAAGTTATTGTGGCAAGTTTTTGGTGTTAAAGCTGCAGGTTTGTGTCTCTTTGGCATAGCTGAGGATGAGGAAAGAATGTGGAGTGAATTAAATCGTGCAGGTGATGAAATATGCATCTATGTATGTCTATCTATATTCTTTTACCCAACGGTTTGTAGTGCGACTTCTTCTTGACTGTCTTTTACTGTATAAATCTAAATGATGTACTCCGTATATCGTAAATTACTCCCACATAATTCTTACTCATGAAATGATCCATTTATTGGCTATGTGGAAAAAAATGTCCCGTGTGGTCTCTGTTTCTATGTGTAAGTTGCTTTGATTGAAATTTACATGATTTTCAGGTAGAGACATGGTTTGGTGCCTTTACCCCAATAAAAATGCAGTGACTAAAACTGTTAAGGATAGTGTTGGCTGTCCCACGAATCTTGAAAGCCTAGCAACAATGGTAATGTTTTATTGATCTAATTAATGTTGGATTTGGTCAGCTTACGATCATGTAGCTAATGACATTTTTATTTTTGCGATGTTCTGCTGTATCTTAATCCCAAATTATCAATCACATCTTATGCAAAAACATGATCTTTACTTGTCATATCCTTGTTCTCCCCCCTTCTTTATTTATTTATCTTTCTTGGTGTGATCATTTATATTTATTGTATCATATGATAACTTTTATTGAAATTCCTGAAATATTTTGAAATTATGAAAGAATTGTTTGCCTTTACATTTAAATAGGTTCTGAAATATTTTATCATTTATGTTATTAACATATTGGTTATTGTATTTGTTTATTTAGTCCCTCCCAACCCCACGGAATTATTTCCCCAAATATTACTAACTGTATTAGGAATTTGGGTTTTCACTTTTTCACCCTTCCTATCTTTTAAGACGTCAGCCTTTTATTTCTCAATGTTAATATTCATTTGGTGCATGTACAGAGTTCTTTTCGGCATGTATTGCATAGTTGCTTAATTTTTATGCTTTTTTTTCCTTTATGGTTCTAATACATTTGGTACAGAGTTATTTTCGGCATGGATAGATTGTTAACTATTTACTAGCTGGCTAATATTTTATGATACTGTGTCGTCAATTTTATATCAATTACGTGTGCAGTATATGTTCTTTGTTATACCTAAATTCTTGCCATATAATTACACAGGCAAATGTTGATAAAAGTATGCACTTTATTTTGATTGATGGTACTTGGAGCAATTCGGGTGCAATGTTCAAGCGCTTGCAGGTGTGGAAACATACGTTTTGTTATACCTATCTTTCTCTTTTGTTATACATTTTGTTGTTTCTATTGATAATACTACCTCTTTTGGGATGAGTATTTCCAGGGATCGTTTATGGGTTAATGGCTTGTATTCTAATGTGCAAAACTGCTAACAAAAATCTAATTTCTGTATCGCCCAACATCTTTAAACAGTTAATAAAAAGCTATTGGAAATTTCTGTGAACTCTTTTTGTATACACACAGGATCGAGCTCTATTAGAATGGAAACAGGAAATTCGTTGCATATCTCTGAATACAGGTGCATCTTTGATGCATAAACTCAGGTAAATGAGTCGAAGTAATATCTGTCAACCCCTTTTTAGGCTTGTTTGATGAAGTTATATACATTTTTGATTTTGGGTCAGACCGCAACCATCATGGGATAAGACATGTACAGCAGCTGCAGCAATAGGTCTCCTCCTTGAACTCCAACTTGTTCCAGAGCTGAGTTCCCTTGAATTGGAGAAGGCGGCTGATGCTGTAGAAAATGCATTAGAGGTTTTGTTACAAGCTCTTACTACTCGAAGGCTGCGGATGGGGAGGTCAATTTCACGCAGGCAAAGGCACAACTCGGATATTTGCTGACAGCATCTTTTCAGGAGGGAGGCTCCTTCGTGATGAAACACAACTTTCTACGAATTTAATATATTCGTTTTTACCTACTGATACGAGTCACAGAGCATTAAACTCCATAGTAAAACAGCATATATTTTGCTACTTTGTGGACAGCTGAAGAAGCTAGTAAATAATCTGTTTTTAACTCATAAATTTTGCGGAACCTTGTGTTAACTTTCTATTTATTATTATTATTATTATTATTATTATTATTATTATTATTATTAGTAAGGCAACAAATTTTAAACCTCAAAAGTGCTTTGAAAAAAGCATCACCACTCTCAAATTTTTTCCTAAAAAAGTTTCTTAAAACCTTTGAAAAATATTTGATATTAAACCCAATCTTATTGTATTTTTTTTTATTTTTTTTGATAAAATTCAATTGAAATTTCTATTCACACGTGTCAAACTAAGAAAAAAGTACATTTATGTACTAAATTTTACACTAGCGCTCTCATAATAGTTGCAAAACTTAAAAAGTACATTTACGTAGTAAAATATTATTTTACTTTTATTTTGTCTACCTAATTTTTTAATTTCACTCAAGATATTTATTTATATATATACAATAAATTAATTACCTTTTTTAAAATGAAGTTAAAATATGATATTTTATTTTAAATCTTAAAACCAATCATATTTTTTTTCTAAATTACTCTATAATTAACAACACAAAATTAATTTGTTTTGTTCTTTAATTTAATTATATTTAGAAAAAAAAATCAATAAGCATACTCATCTCTTAATAAATTCACAAATGTATATACTGTATTTTGACATCAAGAGTTATAATTTTAAAACACAACTTTACTTTTTTTTTTTTTTCCTTAATTTATCATAAAAAAATCATTAAGATCAAATATTAAATAATTAGTTTTTGTTAAAAAAACAAAATAATTGCGTACTTTTTTTGTAGTGGATTTATTTTTAAATATAAAAAAAATATTTCATAGTATAAAACTCCACCTCCAACAACTTATATTCATCCATAAGAATATTCTTTTAATATAATTCATATTTTCATTTTTAAATATTCCGACTTTGTAATATGATCAACGTAGAAACTAAAAATAATACGTAGGATCAAATATTAAATAATTAGTTTTTGTTAAAAAAACAAAATAATTGCATACTGATTCAATTTTTTTGTAGTGAATTTTTTTTCTTAATTAATTAATATTTGAAAAAAAAAATAATTCAACAAATATTAAATAAAGAAAATTACTTGTAATTTGGTAAGGTGCTAAAATTTGAATTTGATTTTCAGTTAAAGACATATCATAAGCTGAAATGTATGTAGTTGGTTGAGTGGGGAAGATAACGAAATGGAGTAAATCAATTCAAATATATATAAACGTAAGTAGAATAGATTTGATAAGAAAAAAAATAAGAGAATAAAATAAATTTTTACATATATGAAACAAATGTAAAAAAAAATATTATCAGTTTGTTTAATACGTTGACATTAGTGCGTATGAAAAAGGCGATATATATATATATATATATATATATATATATATATATATATATATATATATATATATATATATATATATATATATATATATATATATATATATATATATATATATATATATATATATATTATTTTAATTTTTTGCCGATAATATATACGATAATGTATAGAGTACAAATATAATTTTAAGTTAAAATTAAAATATTTATGATTAATATTTAAAAAGTATATGAATAAAGTAAAGGTAAAATTGAATCTTACAAAAAAAAAGTTAGATTTTTTTTTGTGTGTTTCTATATTGTGGGATATCTTAATATATAAAATCTTTTACTAATTTTTTTTTCGGGCAAAAGAGTAAATTTAAAAAAAAAAATATTAAAATTGTACAACACTAGTATTTTTTAAGCTGAAAACCAATGTTGATACAATTAAAATATAAAAAGTAAGAAAAAACAAATATATTTTTTTTTGTAGAGTAAAATATATAATTTTTAAGAAGTAGGAGTACATAAAATAAATAGTCATACTAAAAATAAATTATGAAATAATAAATGTAAAATATAAAAGAAATCAATATATACATTTTTCTCGTTAAAGTTTATGTAGTAGTGTAATTTACTAATTTACTAAGAATTTGGTCTAGAATTTTATAAAACGAAAATATTAAAATTAAATAAAATTATTAAAATGTTTGAAAATAGTGACCACTTAAATAATTACTTAAAATACATATACCATAACGTATCACAATTTTCAAACAATAAAATACCATACTTTGTATTTATATTTTTTTATTCTTAAATATTTAATTACTAATGAAATATAAAGTAAAATCTCTATAAATTAATACTAATTAATAACCTCTCTATTATAATAAAAGTGTTCGGTCCCGACTCGGGTATTTAAAAAAAATGATCGAATTCGATAAAATAATATAATAATAATTTTTTTGAAAAACTTTTTATATGTATTATGTTTCATCAAAACTCTAAATTAATAATTTGTAAATATTACAATTATAAATATAATGCTAATTTTTCAAAATATGAATCTATTGTTACTTGATTTTTCTTTAAATTTAAATATAATTGGATTTCATCTCTAATTTCTTTAATTGGATTTTGCTATTTTGTGCCGCTTAATACTCCCACCTTTCTCAAAGTTGGCAGAAAAGTACTCCGATAATCTTTTAGGAGTATTTGGTATTGTACCTTGATTAATTAACTTTCAAACAATATTTTTTATCAATCCACTCTTGTAAATCTTTTTAAGTGCATGTGGGATGATCTCTTTTATATTCACATAGTGTTTTACGGAATTGATCATTCATAGATGATTTTGTGATTCTTTTAAATGAAGAAAGACATGCTTGGATTATAAATTAGTTTATTTTCATATTGAAATACATATAGAAAATATTCTATTTGATAAATATATAATTCAATAAATATAATAGTAAAGATTATACATTTAATTTATATTATACATGAATATATTAAGTAATTATATTGAATCGGTTAATGCATGAATTTTAATCATTTATTTTAAATATATTGCACTTAAATTTACTGAATTTTAAACATCTCTCTTTTAATTAATAAAATATTAATTTATCGATATATTAATACTTCTTTAAATTAATACAAATTTCCCGGTTCCGAGAGTATTAATTTATAGAAGTTTTACCGCAAGTAATTTCAAAAATCACAGGGTGGGCCTAGGCCCACTCTCGCCTATGGCAGGTTCAACTCGTAAGCAACAAAAAATAGATGATCATGAGTCTCAACATCCAACGTCGGGTGTTTTTGAGTAGTGTTGATATATAGTGCGTGTTTTGTGAAATTGTGTTTGAAGCACTACAGTGTTAAGAACTGCAGTACTAGGTAGACCCTTAGTGTAAATAGCGTTGGGTCTATGTACTTTGAAAATATGTCAACACAATAAAGAGGTTCTTGAATGATGTCATTATATTCAAATAAGTTTGAACACTTCAATCAAACATCTACAAGTCCTTACGAACTTATAGAAAGGTCACACGACCAAAAACCAAGTCTAGTAGTTCAAAGTCCTAGCGGCCTATGAACTTTCAAACTAAACAACTACACTTCGAAATCCTTCTAGCGAACTCGTTCTAAGTGTACTACAGCAGAGTGAACTACCGGGGCTTTCTAGCGAAGTCCCTCGGTTACAATATTTCTCTCTCTAGAAATTTCAAGTGAAAGTCTTAAAATCTACAAACAATCTAGCGACTATTTATAGACCTCGTGAATGAAACCCTAATGGGCTTTCGGGATTTGCGCTTAATGGGCCGAGCCCAAAGCATCTTCTAAGGAATCTCGGATATTCCAACCCGACTTGTTCTCTGTCCTTTGTCTCTAGCGAGCCTTCGAACCTTCGAACTTGGAGTGCATAGCATCTCTTTGATTTTCCAATTGTGAGTTCGAAGCCCTCTAGCAAGGTCTTCTCACTCTTCGCGCTTCTGGCTTCATTACCCTAGCAGGATGAACTCCAGAGCTAATAGCTACAACACTCCTTTGGTGGACGGTGTCAACAAGTTCGAAGACCCTTGCTCCTTCGAACTTCCGGGGATTTGTAACAGGGAGGCTTCCAAGTCCCACAGTGGCTACAGGTTCGAAGACCAGGAGGACTTCGAACTACCAGGGGCATGTTGCAGCATGGCTTCCAGAACCCACGCCTTCCAAGCCCCACAATGCATTTTGCATTTGAATACAACTAGATCTTCCAAGCCCCACAGTGCATTTTGCATTTGCATACAGCTAGGTCTTCCAAGCCTTAGCACACTTAGAAAATCTTAACAAGAGTTCGAACCCCCAGGTGGATTCGAACTTCCAGGAGACTTGATTCAGCATGGTTTCCAAGTCTCATGCCTTCTAAGTTCCACAGTGTATTTTGCATGTGCATATGGCTAGGGCTTCCAAGTCCTAGCACTTCAAACTTCCAGGTGACTTGATTCAGCATGGCTTCAAAGTCCCATGCCTTCCAAGTCCCACGATGTATTTTTCCAGAGCATAGAGCTAGCACTTCGAAGTACCACAGTGTATTTTACCAGTGCATGGAGCTAACACTTCGAAGTCCCACAGTGTATCTTGCCAGTGCATAGAGCTAGCACTTCGAAGTCCCACAGTGTATTTTGCCAGTGCATAGAGCTAGCACTTCGAAGTCCCACAGTGTATTTTGCCAGTGCATGGAGCTAGCACTTCGAAGTCCCACAGTGTATTTTGCCAGTGCATGGAGCTAGCACTTCGAAGTCTCACATACTTAGAATTACTTAGCCTTCGAAGCCATCCACATGGCTTCGATCAATCCCATAGTGCATATTCATAGATTATGTAGCCGGTCCTTCCAAGTCCATGACTTCGAAGTCATCCTCAAAACTTCATCTCTGGGAGACTTCTAACTCTGACCAGTGGTGTGTTCTCTTAGCACTTCGAACTCATAGAGGTACTCTGCTATGTACTACTAGCACTTCGAACTCAGAGAGATACTCTGCTATGTACTACTAGCACTTCGAACTCACCCAGCCTTACCCAGCTTAGCTACATAGCATTCATAGCATAACTTCATAACCTCCACCATACTATGAAGTGAGTAAAAAAACAAAGTGTATAGTTTAAGTTAACTCTTCGACGAACTCGAACAAACTATACACCAACATTCTCCCCCTTTTTTAGTCAACTTCATAACTAGTGCTTCATCGTGTTGCTTCCCCTTTTTTATGAAGTTATTCAAAACAAAGTGTATAGTTAGGTCCACCAAAGAGATAACACTCTACGTTGAACTCGACCAAACTATACACTAACATTCTCCCCCTTTTTGAGTCAACTTCATAATCGGGGATTCAAAGTGAATCTCCCCCTCAAATAAGTATCATACTCAAAAAGTTCGGAATAAACACAAGAGCAATAGCACGATCCATCTCCCCCTCGACGCATGGCTCTGCGAATCTTCCTTTGAATCTTCATATCCATAAGTAGAGCATGCGACGCCATAAGATAAAGATCATCTTTGGATGAGTCCGAAGCCGCGCATTCGAACTCCAAGAGTGAATACTTCATTTATTGAAAGTTCGAGGGACACACTGAAAGTCCAAAGGCCTGATAGAAAGTTCAATGGCCTGGCAGAAAGTTCAAAGGCCTGGCAAAAAGTTCAAAGGTCTGGCTGAAAGTTCAAAGACCTGGCAGAAAGTTCAAAGGCCTGGATGAAAGTTCAAAGGCCTGGCAAAGTTGATAGGCACAAAGTTGATATGCTTGGAGAAGCTACGAAGCCCCATAGAGTATGTACTGCAAGAATTCGAACCCCTGTTCTGTCATTGTTCAATCTCTTTCAACATCCAAGCAAGGTGAGTCATAATCCCAAGTCAATCTACCTGTGGTGCTCTGGATTTTGGAACCCCAGAGGAATGTGAAGGGCCTGAGCTCGAAGCCCCAGGGTTCGAAGATATGGAGTTCGAAGGACCTGTAGCAGAGGGAGCAGAGTGTTGGAGTTGTGTACTTAATGTCTAGATTTAAGTGACGGAAACTCACGATCCATTGCCACTAATCTATTTAACTAAATAAACAATTATTTGCGTTTAATTATTTATAATTAAATATATGCAAATTATAGTCCTGGATTTTATACGTTTTAGTTAGTATGGTGTTGCATGGGCGCACAGAAGATCATACTATCGGTTACTCGTATTTAATCGAATAGTTGCTCACGACCTAGATGGACACGGACCAATCCATCGGTATAGTCGTTGTGTGAGAGATAAAATAATCTATCTTGATTATTTTATCACACTTGTACACTTGGTGTATTGAGCGGATCGTTGAGATTCATCGATTAGGATTGCCGGCGATAATCGATTCGAGTCTCAGTGTATTTTATTCTTAATCCCCGAAATTATTGCGGGTGTGTATATTCAATATAAGTGACTTTGATTTACCAAAGGAATTAACCGATTTAATTATTGGGTTAATTACCGGTTAAGTTGGGTCACTATATTTTATATATGGCATGCCGTGAATACTTGACGGGAAAGTGTATCCCGTAAGGGTTGATGATATCCCCGAGATGAGTTCATAAGGAATTATTATGTAAACCCTGCAGGTGGATTCATTCCGCATAATAATTAAGGTTGAATGGTACTAGTCTCGGATATAAGAGATGAATAAATTAATTAGCAATAAATTAATTTTATTCATGGATATTTATATCTTAAATACACGGAATAAATAATACTACCGGAGAAATATTATTTGATATAATATGGTATAATATTGGGAGTGCAATTAATTTTATATAGTAGAAAATAGAATTAATTAATATTGATAAGGATTAATGGACTTGAGCATTGGGCTCAATTTAATCTTCAATATTGGAAGCCCAATATTCCACCTCCTTAAGATCCCCTACGTAGCCTATAAAAGCACTACATGGTCTTCTCTATTCTCATATAACTTGAAGATCACAATTCTAGAGAGAGAAAGTAGAGAGGGAGATCCATGGAGTTCGGTAGATCGTCGCCCACACGACGTCCGGGCTAGTGCAAGGAATATGTGGGAAGATCTCAAGGTCATCATAAGATCTCGTTTCTCCGCACAACGAATCGAAAGGTGAATTAAATAATTGCTATTTAATTCTTGTTTTATTGAATCAATTATCGAAGAACAAAGATCCAATAGTTCGAACCCCGGATTAAACGACGAACGCGTGGTGGCGATCTAGGATCGCCGGACCACGGCGATCGCCGCCTAGGGTTTCGGCGGCGTGGCGCATGGGACGATCCCCGGCTGGACGCCGGGGCGCGATCGATCAAAGGATCGATCGCGGGCAGCTGCTGGGCACGACTGCCCAGCTGGAGGCGGGCCACCCCAGGCGGCGGCGAGTCGCCGGACTCGCCGCGGGGGCTGCTGGGCAGCCCCACCCGATCGCGCGGTGGCGCGATCCGTTGATCGCGTGAACCCCGTACTCGCGGGGGTTCGGCTGGGGGCGGGCTGCGTACCTTCGGGTGCGTGGTCTCCAAAGGCCGGACTCCGGCGGATGAGTCGGTGTTCGTGTGATCTCCGGCGAAGGGTTCGTTCGGGTTATTGGTTTCCGCAAATTTAAGTAACCCGGGATATCGAATTCCAACAATTGGTATCAGAGCGTACGGTTACGTTTTTCGTTAATTGTTTCGATAATCGATTATCGTTGTTTATAGCCATAGATTAATTTAATTTGTTAAATTATTGTGCTATATTTGTTCTACGTACTTGTTTTCTCTCTTGTATGAATCGTGTTGGTCGGAAAAATTAAATATTAAAATCGAGGGTTTTTCGGAATAATCGAACCGGAATCATCGACCGTGGGCTCGGGAAGGGGCTGCGTGTGTTGCTGGACGTGAGCAGGGGCGTGGCTGGGCATGCCGGCGTGTGCCACCAGTGGTGGTGGTCCGCCGGCAGCCGGCGGTTGTGCTCGGCAGTCGCGTTGGCAGCAACACGCACGCGGCTTCGGAATTCGAGCTTGGACGGGATGATCGCTGCTGCTGGTTCGCCAAGGCTTGTAGTCTGGGCGTGCGGGCTGGAGCAGCGGCGAGGTGGCTGAAGCGTAGTCGATGGCGTGACGTCGGTGGCGGCGTCATACCAGGAGTCGGCTGCTCCGGCGAAGGTCCAGGCGAGCGCCGGCGCGATCGATCGAACGGGTTTTCGCTCGACTTGATCGCGGGCTGCTCGTGCGTGGGCTGTGACGAGGTTGATGGCGTGTGTCGTCGGAGGAGACGCCATGCCGGATATCGACTGGGTTCGTGCACAAGTCTCGCCGAAGAAGACGATCGAATTTTTTTTTTCTCGTTCTCGCTGTTGCTATTTCATGTGCGACTGGACGATTTGAATTCATGGCCTTGTGAGTGCGTTGTTTTGCATGGCGTGAATTCTTTATTCGTGGATGCATGTGCGTAATGCTGGGTGAATAGAATTATTCATTCCTTTGCATGGCCTAGACATGCACGTTGGTGTGCATATGTTTACATGTGCATGGAACCGACCAAATGCATGTTGGTCCGATTTTGGGATGACCGGAATTGTTTCGGTTCGTCCCGGTAAATCCGATCTTTCCGGTAATAATTTAATCTTTCTAATTTTATTTAATTAATTTTGGAATTAATTCAAATTCTATTTGGATTATATTTCTTAATTATGGAATTAAATAATGGAATTAGATGGAGAGTTAAATTAGGAAAGAAAATCCTAGTTTCTCTAGATATCCTATACCTACTTGGATTAGAAGTCTTAAGAAGAATCAAATTCGATTTTGATTAGGATTCTTGAGATCTAATCTAAATAGGATTATTAAAATATTGATTTTATTTAATTTAAGTATTTTATTTAAAATCATTATATTAATTCAAAATTTATTTTGGATTGGAAAATCTTGGATTTTATTTAGAATAGAATTAAATATGGAAATCAATGGATTTTAATAATATTGATTTTATTTAATTTAAGTATTTTATTTAAAATCATTAGATTAATTCAAAATTTATTTTGGATTGGAAAATCTTGGATTTTATTTAGAATAGAATTAAATATGGAAATCAATGGATTTTAATAATATTGATTTTATTTAATTTAAGTATTTTATTTAAAATCATTAGATTAATTCAAAATTTATTTTGGATTGGAAAATCTTGGATTTTATTTAAAATAGAATTAAATATGGAAATCAATGGAATTGATTTTATTTAATTGGAGTATTTTATTTAAAATCATTAGATTGATTCAATTTTTTTTTGAATTGGAATCTTGGATTTTATTTAAAATAAAAATTAAATATGAGAATCAAAGAATTTTTCCGTCGCTCGGCAAAGTATTCAAGACGTAGAATGAAGACTCAAGACAAGCATGCAGGAATTCATCAAGGTATGAATAGTCGAGAAATAATTTTACTTGAGCAATTATTTGATTATTTGTGAACGTACTTGCATGAAATGTATGTTTGTTATTATGCTTATGTGTATTTAATTATGCATTAGATAGCGTATCCCTTTGTTATAAAAAGCTAAGTGGGAGAGGGTATGGAAACATATCCATGGTCTCCATTGCTGTTCTCTTGGTGACTTTTATGGACTTTCGAAGTTCGTATAGATAAGTCATTGGAGGAGAATTCTTGTAATTCCTTTTACAAAGAAACATTGATTAAGTTTATCAAACAATGCCTAATTTGTCTTTCCAAAACTGATTTCAAGTCGACTCATTCTCACCCCGGGGAGTGGAATGGAGCCAAAGCCACTTGGTCATGTCGAGGACACAAATTAGAGACTTTCGTGTCATTTGATGACTAGATCGATTGTCTGCTCGGCTCCCTCATTCTATGAGAGATAGGGTTGTTCGCATGGTGAATCACTGGTAAGAAACTTCGAGTTTCACTTATGATTCTCCGCGTCTTGATTTACAAGATCGAATGGATCAAGTAATTGGGAGTCAATTATAAAAGTCTCTTGGTGTAGTAAACGTCCACACAACGTGGCTTGCTATATCGACGGATTTTAGATTAATTGATGTAGACACTTATAGGGAGTTGTGAAGAATTGTGAGTTATCGTAAACGTCCACACAACGTGGCTTGCGGTGATGTTGCGGTTCCAAACGACTCACCTTAGTACTGAGTAATGGTTTACACTTAGGTACGCTTTATAGTATTCTTCCCAACGAAGTTCCGCTATAATTGATGTACGACCGAAGCAAATCTAATTGCTAAATCATTTGGGTAGGTAAACGTCCACACAACGTGGCTTGCCTTACCTGATGGGATTTTAGATGTGATTAGTGGTTTAATGATATTATTCGAGGGAGATAATATCGGAAATTAAATCGATTGTTTGTTGTTATATGTGCTCATAGATTAGGATATGGCTTTGAACCCACTTTATGTGATACTTAAGGTTTTTTAAACTCACTGGTCCCTAAATCTAATGATTGGAATAGAGATCTAGACATTACCCAAACTGTTAAAGAGTGCAAGGTTGTACTCAGTGATCTTTGTCCTCCCGAGCCTATTGACATAGGCGGCTAGACAAGAAGCGATGAGGATACTCATAAAGGCCAGTCATTCGAGGAAACGCTTAAACACGTTTTTGAGATGATTGACCTTTTGGACGAGTTGAGACGGAAATCGCAAGCTCTTGTAGCCAATGCCAAAGGTTTCGAACCTAAGGGCAAAATCGGGGGAAAGGAAAAGCAAGCAAAGAATCCCAGTGGTCCTAAGTTGCTTAGACCACGAGATGGG